>OX375884.1:27151142-27331189 GCA_947359465.1 Metellina segmentata
AACCTGCTGCACCTCTTGAAGCATTTGGCCGTGTAGAAAAACGTAATAATAAAATGCTTTATCTCTAGATGTATACACATGATAAATTTTGACAGTAAAGGCTGTAACGCACCTTGCTTTTTTGCCATGCTGCAATTATTTGGTTACTTAGTTTGTCGCTCTATGGTTATTTTTGTTGCAAGGGATCTGATAACTAGACTAGAGCAATTGTTTCTGGTTTGGTTTGGCATTATTCGTCAATTTTGCTACACCAGTGCTAGTTTATATTGAGGGCCATTGTTCCAAATAGCAATGATTTCTGGTTTGGTTTGTCTACCCGAGAGATACTAACTAGACTGGGTTAATTGTTTCTGGTTTGTTCCTTTACGGTCAATTTGGCTGCTCTAGTGCTAGTTAGACCAAAGCAATTTGTAATAAGCAACAATTATTGCTAGTTTTGTTAGTTACCCTTCGGTTATTTTTGCTATTGTTGCACGAGTGTTTGACCGAGGCAATTTTTCTCAAGCAGCAATTAGTTCTGGTTTGTATTCAACGGTCATTTTTACATCTTTGATTTATTGTAAAAGGATAAGCCAGTGTAATTTTGCATTTTTTTTAAATTTGAAAATTGATAGTTTCAAAATTTTGAAAATTTGCTTATCATATATTGCACAGAAGGATTGTTTCTTCGTTCTTGCTATTTTTTTTATACATAATTGGATCAAAGCTACAACGTGTGTTGTCTCTCTTAAAATGGTTATCCCAAAGTTTCTAATTTAGCGTCTTAAAACGACGATTCGACATCTTTGAGGACGGTTTTGTATCAGTCCAAATAGTAAAGGATGGTTTCTACGCTTTTGTTATTCGTTACATCATTGGATCAAAGCAACAATGTTATATGAAGTCCATTCAATAAAAATAAAAATGGATGATTTCTACGTTTTCACTATTCGTTACATCTTTGAATAAAAGCTATAGTGCCTCTCAAAAGGGTTATCAGAATTTTCTAATACAACGCTTTAAAACGATAATGCGATATCTCCGAGCAATGAAGGAAGGTCCTATACCAGTAATTTCAACCCAAATAATAACGAATGGTTCCAACTTTGTAGGTATTCGTTACATCACTGAATAAAATTTACACTGCCTCTCACAAAATGATTACCAAAAGTTTCTAATACAACACCTTAAAACGATAATGCGACACCTTCGACCATTGAAGAAAGGTCCTATTCACCAGTAATATCATCCCAATAAAATAACGACTGGTTCCAAATGCTTACTATCCGTTGCATCATTGAATAAAAGCTACAGTGCCTCTCCATAAGTTTCTAATTTAACGTCTTAAAACAATAATTCAACAGAGCATTAAAGGACCAGCAATTTCAATCAAAATTCCAATGGATGGTTCCTACGTTTTTGCTATTCGTTACATCATTGAATAAAAGCTACAGTGCCTCTCCATAAGTTTCAAATTTAACGTCTTAAAACGATAATTCAACAGAGCATTGAAGGACCAACAATTTCAATCAAAATTCCAATGGATGGTTCCTACGTTCTTGCTATTCGTTACATCATTGAATAAGAGCTACAGTGCCTCTCCATAAGTTTCTAATTTAACGTCTTAAAACGATAATTCAACAGAGCATTGAAGGACCAACAATTTCAATCAAAATTCCAATGGATGGTTCCTACGTTCTTGCTATTCGTTACATCATTGAATAAAAGCTAGTGCCTCTCCCTAAATGATTATCAAAAGCTCTAACATAACGCCTTGAAAACGATAATGCGACATCTTCGAGCATTGAAGGAAGGTCCTTTACCAGCAATTTCACCCCAAATAACAACGAAGGGTTCCTACGTTTTTGCAATTCGTTACATCATTGGATCAAAGCAAGAGACTTCGGTCGTTGGGGTAGAATTGCAGCCTTTTGTATGGTAATGCTTCTGACCCTGGTGTAGAAGATGTCTGGAGAGACGCTTTGGCCTAAGGTCATAAAAGCAAAAGGGAAAAATCGCAGCACAAACAGTCTTCTCCAGGGGAGAGGGGAACGAAAACATTCTTCTGTTATTCTAAGCTTACGCTCCATCACACAGAGGGGAAAAGAAAAACAAGGAGACTCATTTCCTTTGAGATACAGAAACGTAAATCAAAGTCTCGCAGAGCCGGGTCTATCCAGTGGGGGGTTTGGAACAAACTAAAATATGACTCGGGAGAAAATCGGATGTCTTCTTCCCTACCCCTAGGGAAAAACGGTAGCTAGAGAATGAGTCAGGGGAAAGCTAAAAGTTAGGCGTATAGCTAGCTCGTAAAATTGAGGAACATTTTGATTGTGCTGTGGTTTATTTGAATTATTAACGTTTAGAAAGAGTGAACTCGTGACGAGAATAATAATCGGTTTGAGACATCCCCCCCCCCTCGACTCGTATGACCCACTTCAATATCTGAATTTAACGCAGGTGTCCTCTGACTAATTACCACCTCTGGTCATGGAGGAGTTTCGTTTTTTGTGCGATGCCCTAACACGGTGTTTCGAAAATTCTGTGGTGTCCCGTTAATTTAAAAACAATAGCATTTTGAATGTATAATGTTGAGGAAACAGTCCGACTTAGTCTTAGATACAGACTCATAAAATAATTTTTTTCTAGTTTATTCTCAAAAGTTACTAAGATCCTTGACTTCGGTGTTTGCTACAGTTCTGATTTTTGGGTATCAATTTAGTTAGCGTAACTTCTCCATATACCTGGAGTATCCCTTTGGGTACATAAAAAGTAGCTTCATTTAACTTCAAAATGTTGTAGCATATTTATTTCCTCTGTCACATTCAGGTACAATTTAATTGCTTAATCAATTGCAGTTAATTGAAACCAGGTATCAATTTAGTTGGCGTAACCTCACCATTCCTGAAGTACCCATTTGGCTCCACTAAAAATATAGTTATACTTAGCTTTAAATTGTTAAAGTACATTCATATTTTCCTCAATCCCATTCAGATACATCTTAATACTCTGACATATGGCGGTAATGCCTCAAATAGGTAATGCTACCATTTTTCAAAGAAAAAAAATATGTAGAAAATATTTTTTCACTATTTCTGAGTATTGAACACGAAGTGCCATAAGATTCAACGCTTTATAAAATTGTTATAAATTTTGTAATAAAGAAAAAAATATTTTTTTTAGAGGGGGAATTTTATGATTTTAAACAGAAATTTATTCTTGCCGTAGAAATACTTTGTCATTTACTCCCTTCTGTGAGAGTAAAACTTTTCTTGTATGAGTATGTCCATTACTTGTCATTGTCTGTCTCGGGTTTTGCGCAGGTATGACCAAATATGCCCCTGCTCCATAAAAACCAACCAACCCTGTATTTCACCATTACAATACATCTTTTAAAAGTCAATTCCTCCTTCTCATTTACTTGTGTTGCTCCAGTGCGACGTTAATTCAATTACCTACCTTTCCATGTAACTGTTAATACTATTCAGGAAAGAGAATTTAAAACCCTGTGCCGGTTATTCCTGCGTTAATCTAGTGCAACGTGGCCAAATATGGTTATTGCGCAAGAAAAAATAGCCAGCGAACCGTCATTTCTGTTACCTATCCTAGTAATATTTCTCTCTTACGTGCCAGCAAAACCTTCCTTTCGTGTGTATGTCCATTCCTTGACGGTGTTGTCTCTCCTTGGTCAAATACATCCTTTGCGCCATGCAATAATCCCCAACACTGTTCCATCAAAGCACACGTTTTTTATTGAACATATAATGTATGAAACGTAACACATGAAATGCATCAAAACATCCTGCGTCAGTTCATGTTAAGTTTGACACATTCTCTATCATTTTTGTTCTAGATCAGTTATAAAATTGGGGTTCCTACGTTGCATTTTTGAAGAGAGAGTCTCTTGTCCCTTTGTATTTCCGACTTTCGCAAAATTACATCGTGGTAGGTACAAGGTTCTCAAGCTTTCAACGCAAGCACAGTTGTCTGAGAAGAGACAGCAATATAAAATGTTCTTACACAGGCGCCTGGTGAGTGCTTATGTATGCCAATAATGAATTGCAATTAAAAATTAAGTTTGAAGTCAATAATTGGTAAACAAAATTAACGCGGTTATAATTAGTACATCGTAACCTAATTATATATATAATAATGCTTAAGCTACATTTTCAATTCATGAATTTTGGGTGACATCAGTTCCAGGTTCCGAACTATCACCTTTGCTGATAGATCAACCAGGAGATTTTCTAGTGAAACTAAAATGGCGAGTGATCAATAATCCGTTCTTCAGTTCGACATAAATTCAACTATCTACAGGTCCAAAATGTTGCGTCAAATTATTTTCTATGCAAACGCATCAGCCTAGGGGAAAAAAAAATTCCTAGGATACTAATTAGTAATTGGTATATTTCCCAAATTGTCGCGTTGCCAATAGCCTGTTGTGTTTCCTCAACGGGACGTAATTTCAACCATCCAAAATGTCGGCTCTGCTTACATATAAAGCAAATTATTTTCTATGGAAACTCATTAAGGCTTGCCAGCTTATTAAATTGGAGAAAACACCCTATGATGTGCATTAGTTTTAATACTATGAGCATGTATTAGAAAATTTCACAAAATGTCGCGTCGTCAATTGCCTGTTGTGTTTTTCCAGTGCGACGAAAATCAATCTAACCAAAATATCCCTCTGCTAACAGATTAACCAAGCGATTTTCTAGAGAAACTCACCAGGGTTTGCTATATCCCGTTGCTCCAGTGCTCCAATTCACTTACGTACGTCATCAGGATTTGAAATTAAGGAAACTGAAGAAATTATCCCTACGATTCTAATTAGTATGCATTAGTATATTTCCCAAAACGTCAAATCTCCAATAGCCCCAGTACGACGTAAATCCAACTGCCCAAAATATTGCCTCGGCTAACAGATTGACCAGTTGGTTTTCTAGGGAAACTCACGAATTCTTGCAGCTTATGAAATCGAATAAAAAAGATGCCTATAATACTAATTAGTATGTATGTTTCCCAAAATGTCGCGCCACAAATAACCCCAGTACGACGTAAATCCAACTACCCAAAATGTCGCCTCTACTAACAAATCTACCAGGTGATTTCCTAGGGAAATTCATGAGGTCTTGCAGCTTAGGAAATTGATGAAAAGATCCCTAAAGGTAGGGGGAAATCTACCTGTCTGAGAGCGTTATTGCTTAAATGATAAAAAAAATCCACGCGAACAAAGACTTCAAGGAGGAATAAGAAGAAAACCAAGTAACCTGCCATGATCGCCGAGGGTGGTAGAGGTGTATTGAGGATTCCCTCAAACGATCGACCTTGCATTTAGGTTTTATTCTTTTATAATATATTAGGATCTATTGCTGCTAGAAGGCTTACAAGAACTTCGGATGATGGCGGAAGACCTATTTGAAAGGAGACTTTTTTTTAAAAAGACTTCTACTCATTGCCTAAGGAAACTCATTCGTTACTTTCTTCTCAAAAACTCCTCCCCCTACGCTCAATGGGGAAAATACCACGTCAAAGCTAAAAGGCTATTGCACAACTTTGCCAAGAAAGACTGATAGCTTATTGAGCGTCACAAGACCATTCTCATACCTTTCAAGGAATTGTTCCAGCGTTACTGGCATATTAAGGAACGGGTGGAAATCTTAAGATCATGGCTGACTTTTTTTATCAAACTGAACAAGAAAAAAGTACTCGTTGAGCCACAAATCACTTTGAAGATATATGGCAAGGAAAAATGAGCGAATTTGTTACATGGACGGTAATTTTCTTTCGTATATAGAGGTGTTTATCATAAGTACTTTATAAAAAAAAATGTGGAAAGCATTATGATTATGATAAATATTTTATATGTGTCACAGCAAAACTAAAATGTTTCATGCTTTGACATTGAGTCATAAAACACTTTAACCGAAGAACTATGGCAAGGAAACAATGAACGAATTTGTTGGTTGAACGGTATTTTTCTGTTGTAAGTTTTGTGATGGATGCTTGTTATAAATATTTTATATAAGAATGATTTAGGGTAAATGTAATGACTAGTAAAATTACGGCTAGTAAAATGTTGTTCACATTAATCCCTTCGGGTGACACTTGCGGATATACAGGGTGATTCATAAGTACGTAACAATTTCCAGGTGCTGTAAAACAGGAGCAGTTCAAGACACGGTCCCCAAATGCGAACTGTTAGCTAGGTATACTCATTAAGTTTGTGTCCCCCTCCAGAGCGAAATGACGTAGCCGATAGTGAGCGTGTCACGTGACTAGTCAGTAGAAATGGCTGCGTCGTCTGCAGTGGAGAAGGCGCTTTGTGATTTTGAATTGAGCAAAACGGAATCTGTCATTGTTGTGCAACAGCATTTTCGATCACGATTTGGAAAAAAACCTCCAACGAGAAAGTTAATTTACGATTGGTTTAAAAAATTTGAAACTACGAGCTGTTTGTGCAAAGTTCCAAAGCCAGGACTACCGAGTGTATTGGCAGATGTCGTCAAAAACTTTATTCATCCAAATGGATAATAAAGTCGAAAAACGTAAGTCTCCAACTGCATGATGCACTACCACACTGGTCAGTTGACATGCGAAATTACCTCTATTAACATGTTCTTCACCGCTGGATTGGTCGAGGCGCATGCCACTAACCAATGGCCACCCAGATTCCCTGATTTAACACCATGTGACTATTTTCTTTCAGGCTACATAAAGGATAACGTATTTAACCTTCCTCTACCTGTTGATCTAGCTGACTTGAAACAGCGTATCGCAACCTCTATCACTGAACGTGCTTCAGATACCCTAACACGCGTCTGGGCAGAAATGGAGGTTACCGGTTTGATGTGTGTGGTGTGACAAAGGGTGCACACACATAAAACATTTGTGACACTCTCTAAAAAAACTTGAAACATTCACCTACACTTCTGTTACAGGTAACATAAAATATCTTATATTGTCACTGTTATATAGTGCGTTGAAATTGTATATTTACTTATGAATCACCCTGTACATTCCTATGTGAATACGGTTTCATTTATGCTGCATGGTCTGATGTTGCTTCAGTGTGTGTTCCCTTTAAGTTACTACACGTAGTTTTGAAACCATTGTGTATTCAAGGTTTTTAAAGAAAAATGGATGATGCTCATATTTAAGATCAAGATATTCTTACAGAAAATAGTACTTTTGACCCAAAGCGACCGCTTTGCAAGGCTCTACCTCTGGCTGTATGACAGTAATGTGAAAATTTGAATACAGTCAACCCGAAAGGACTTAGGAGTTTTTGTCACTTTCTCCGGTTAACGAGCAGTCATTTTTCATTCAGTCTTGGACCTCCCACTTAGAGAGTGAAAAACGTTCAAAAATCAAAACACTCTGTTCGCATTACCTTTCTCACGGCAGTCGGACAGATTCTGCAAAGACACACACATACAATCCAAAAGAAATCAAGACTAATTCATCGTAGACAGAGGTAGAGGTATGCTCTTAAAGTTCGTACATTTAAAGTTTTTAAAGAAAAACGAACGGTACTCTCAGATTCATAAAATCTCATGATCAAGACACTCTTTTTACTCTTGACCCTGATACCCTTCTGGAAAGATCTGCCTCATGTAGTAGGATAGTGATGTGAGAATTCAAACACGATCGATCGGAGCGACTTGGGGAGTTTTTGTCACTCTTTTAGGATAACGAGCGGTCATTTTTCATTCAGTTCCAGACCCTCCACCAAGACAGAGTGGAAAGTGTTCAAAAATCAAAACACCCTGTCCGTATTATCTACCCGGCTGCAGTCACTGCGAAGATGCGCAACTGTAGAACAGACCAGACTCCCCACCACAATCCAAAAGAAATCGAGACTAATTCGTCGTAGACAGAATAAAACTCCCGTAAAGATACAGCGATGACTCGAGGAGTCAGAGGTATTCTCCGGCCAAGAAAAACAATTAAGGAAGCAGTCTGACGACTCTGAGGATCTTGTAAGTTGAGAAAAAAGTTACAACAGGTGGCACACATGCCGTTTTATCTTTCAGAAGATGCACAGATAATGCTGGGTACACAGGACCACACATGCACAAAATGTCCCCTTATGTCCCAGAACAAAGACTCCTGATAGAACGCATTGAAGGACTAAAGCTGTTTGCATGCTGATCCAAACACCCGAGAGATAAGAGAATGGAGGAAGAATAGGAATCCTGGATCGGCAACAGGTAGAGGCCCTGATCGACAGTGGTCGCTATTTCGGTCGATCGCAAAAAAAAGTTATGTTTTTAAATGTAGTGTGTTTCTTAAGCCACGTTTACACCGGAGTTGCATAAACATTTCTATCCCTTTTTGTGGCGAGGACGTTTAACGTTCCCCTATGCTGACCCCTTTTCGACCGACTCCAGTGTAAACGCTTTATGGACTTGGCTGGAGATGTGGTCAAGGCAAGCGATGAGGGCAAAATATCACGGAGAGCGAACAAAAGACGGCATGAGCATCAAGCAAACGTCTCGGAGAAATCTCCCCCAAAAGTTACAACCCTTACCGATTCATGGTGGGAAACAAATTTGGCTCTGCAAACTCTCCAAATCGCCACCTCGACTCGAGATGATGAAGATAAAATTAATGTCGTTTCTCGGAATAACTTCGATGTTTGAAGGGAGAGAAGTTGTGCAAATCCGTTGTGAACGCGGCTTCACAATCAGAAAAAATGATTCCTGATAAAACGCACTAAAGGTCAAATGCTGTTTGTATGCTAATCCCTCACACCAGGTAACAGAATGGGGAGGAATAAGAAACCTGGATTGGGAATAGTAGAAATCCTGGTCGATAGCGAACGTTATTTCGGTCGATCGCAAAATATTGTTGTTTTTAAATGTAGTGTGTTATTTATAAATCAGAACAGACTCTTTATGGAATGCACTAAGGGATGAATGCTGTTTGTATGCCAGTTCCCACCCCTAAAAGATAAGGGAGTGAGGAGAAATAAAAAACTGGATTGACAACAGTGCTGGTCGATAGCCATCGTTCTTACAGTCGATAGCAAACAATTTGTAGTTTTTAACTGTAGCGAATTACTTATGTTCCAGAACACACTCCAGATAGAACGCACTGATGTTTGCATGTTGATCCCCCACACCTAAGAGATAATAGGGATGAATAAAAAACATGGATTGGCAACAGTAGAAGTCAAGATCGATAACGATAGTTATTTCAATCGATAGCAAAAAATTTTCAGTTTTTAAATGTGGTGTATTACTTATGTTCCAGACTCCAGATAGAACGCACAAAAGGACGAATGCTGTCAACATGCTGATACAACACTCTTGATTGATGAAATAATGGAGGAGGAATAAGAATTCTGTATCGCAACAAGTAGAATTCCTGGTCGATAGTAAAATTATTGAAACGATAACGTATTGAAAGTATGCCTCGACGTGTTGCGGTTGTAATACAAGCTAAAGGATTGCCTACCCGTTACTAAATAGATTAACCCCTTGGGTACATTTGACGACTGAGACTCGTCATGCACTTGTTTTGCCTAAGTTACGGATGACGAGTCTAATTCGTCATTCAATCCAGGACAAAATTAACCAAGTACATTCTTGTTCATGGCAAGAGTGATTGGTGTTACGAGACTCTCCTTGAATCAAATTATTCAATCGTTCTCTACAAAAATACACTTGATTTAATCTGACTCCATGCATACAAATATTTTCACGACTGCGTTATCAGACATTCTTTTTTTAAAGGAAAGCGGAGATCAGAAGCTGTGCGATCTCTCTCTTACTGTTGCCATTTTTATCAAATGAAATTATACGAAAATATAACAGTAACTAGTGTGCAAACAATATATAATCCGAACTATTTTTTTTCCAAATAACTAAGGGGTTGATAAAGCATTTTTCTGAAAAACATGCAGTGTCCTAATACTTTTGTCCATATAGTGTATAAAACACAGGGTCACTAACTATACAAAACATTTTTTCATTCGGTTCATCCGACACTTTAATTCATTTAGTTAATTACCATGAAACAGACAGTTTAACTCAACTATGACACGATACACTTACGTCGTTGTTTTAGTCAAATTCTCAAAGTGCAACTTTTTATACAAATCGCACTCAACAGTACTTACGTCGTTGTTGCACCGAAAAGTTAACCCCCAGTATTAAAATCCGAATACTTGGGACGTTCTTCTAAAGAATGAGAAACAATTAAAGTTTGAACAATGACGTAATGCCCTGTTGTGGAACTGACTTTTACTACACTTCTTGTTATATTGGAAGGATGAATCATGTCAAAGACAAGTGACACTTTTAACTCAAAATACCGATATTTTGAACTTGCGTTATTATTCTTCCGAAAGACGGATATGAAAAGGCTTTAATATAATTCAGTTAAGAGGATATACCAAAATGTTATGCTGTAACAATAGTTTGAAATGAAATAACGAATATTTGTTTTACCAGTTAACTGCTTAAAATACCCTATTGACTTCAAAGAGCGATACGCTTCTCTGTAGTCTGCTAAGGGCCTCTTTACACCAATACAATCAGGATCAATCTGAATCCCATTGAAACTGACTGTCAAAGATTCGAGTAGGCCGCTTCCAAAAGCTTGTTCGTCTTAAAACCTTTTAGACTGTCTGGGAATGTTCCGTTTCAATGCATCCGAATCTTAGTTAGTTTCTACTGGATCCAGATTAATTATGAATCTGTTCGTGTGAAGGGGTCCTACCTCCTGGGTTATAAGCAATATTAATTTCGGACAAGGTTGCTCGACATGCAAGTTTGATTGAAGGTGTGAATATGATCAGTGGAATTTTAAAGCTAATAAAACGTTAAAGTGATAAGCTAAACAATTTTTTTACATTGGTTCATGTTTAAATAAAGACATGAGACTGTAATCGAAAAGATACAGCACGCACACGATTCACATAAAACCTCGCAGTGTCAAATCTTCACATATTGAGGACACGCCAATGTCCTCTATATGTCTCCATCTCATCCTATTTCAGATGCTACAATTAAACCAATGACAACGGTTGCAAGAAACCCGGGTCCTCTATAAAAGTCAACTCCAGATTGCTACAACTACAGTGACAAGTTTGGCTTCATTATCCTGCTTGGCGATGTTCAATCACAGACAACGCATTTAAACCCAATCCGTATTAACTAAACAAATACAACGGAACACATATGGCGGAGAGAAATTAAATAAATATAACAGACTATACACTGAAAAAACTACATAAATACAACGGTTCATCTTACATACAACGCGTGGCATACATAAAAGCATGCGACATTAATTGAGATGGTGTTGCAAACACGATTCACAAAAACTCCATGAAGTTAATTATTCACACGATCTCTACCCACTATCGCGAGGACAAGAAGCTAAGGTCCTCTATAAAAGCCCTTCACATCCTTTTGCAGATGCTACAGTGACAACGGTTGGAAGAAGTCAAGATCCCCATACATAAAAGTCGACTCCAGATTTCTACACTGAAACTGTCTTCAGGATCCTTCTCGGCTTTGTGCAGTACAACGTATCCAAGCTCAATCATAGTTAGCTCAACAAATACAGCGGAATATAACAATAGGAGGAGAAACTAAACAAAAAAATGTAGCGGAATATATAAGGAGAAAACTAAACAAAAATAGCGGTTAATGTTTCATACAACACGCGGCATACATAAAGGCACGGACTTTAATCGAGAAGGTATAGCACACACAAGATTCACATAAAAACCCACGATGTCAATTCTTCACGCGATCTCTTACCACTATCGTGAGGACAAGAAGCCAAGGTCCTCTATAAAAGTCCATCGCTGTCCTATTTCAGATGCTACAATGAAACAAAACGGATTGCTACAATGACAACGGTTACAAGAAGCCAAGGTCCCCTATAAAAGTCGACTCCAGATTGCTACAATGAAACTTTGGCTTCAGGATCCTGCTCGACGATGTGCAACCGTAGACAACGCATCTAAACTCAATCGGGGTTTTTATTGAGTAGCAGGCAGTCGGGCGCTCATTTGCGAGTGGGACAATTTTTACGACCAGGAATTTCTTGGGGTGACCTTTTTAAACTGTCCATCAAGAAGGCTGGTGGCGCCGCCTGGAGTCTACGATAAAAGAACATGGATAGGATCATAAAATTTTATGACCCGAGTGCTCAGTGTTAAGGCCGAGAACGTGAAGCGGTATTTCAATTTTTATATACTATGCGCCTAAAAAAGGAAGTTTTCGAGGTTTATCTCATCTTGGTATCGGGGTCCTTCGTTTGGGGGATTTGACGTCATTCCGTTCCCAGCAGGAAGAACATGGAGTAGAGTAGGTTTCGTAACTTTTACTTGCCACTTAAAAGAAATATCTTCATCCCGACCTAGGGATTCGGAAAATGCCTTCTCATTCAGTTTGTCTCATAACACACACCACACTTTGTTCGCTCAATAAGATCATTACGAATTGTTCTGGTGGTTATTGCCTTGATGTGATACGATTCCATTTATGTTAATCAATGAGAGTGTGTATTTGGTTATTGTTACACTTAATATGCCACACTTTTTTTCAATTGTGTGTACGCAGAATTAATGCGAGCATAATATTTTGAATTGTGGAGTGGAAGTAAGGAAACAATTATTTTCGGTTTTGACCCTTGGAGCAAACCAAATTACAATGCGTAGCTGTTGAATTCAAAATATCCCGACCTCGGAAATCGGGATTAGGATGATGCTTTCTTGTTCAGTTTGGCTCAACTTTGTTCACTTAATAAGGTCTGCATGTATTGTTCTGAGGTTTAATCACACACACGATGTTGTACGCTGCAATTTATGTTAACCAACATAGCACCATATTTAAAAGCATTCTCTCTTTCAATTGTGGTGCATAGAATTAATGAGAATTATATTATGAATTTTGGAATGGTGATTTTGGAAAGAATTGCTACTCTTTGACCCTTGAATCAAACTAAATTACAAAACCTAGCTGCTGAATTCAAAACATCTCGATGTCGAAAATCGGGATTCGGATAATGCCTTCTCAGTTGGCCTCATAACACATTCTTTGTTCACTTAATAAGATCTCTATATATTGCTTCGGGAGTTAATCACTCGATGTGATACTATGCCATTTATATTAACCAATGTATTTAGTTATAGAAACATATTCCCTCTTTCAACTGTGGTACATAGACTTAACGAGAATAATATTTTGAATTTCGGAGTGGTGATGTAGGAAAGAATTGCCGCTCTTTGACCCTTGAATCTAACTAAATTAGAAAACATAGCTGCTGAATTCAAAATATCTCGATCTCGGAAATCAAGATTCGGATAATGTCTTCTTTTTCAGTTGGCCTTATAACAAACACACTCTTTGTTCACTAATAAGAGGGTTTTGTTTCGGGAGTTAATCACTCGATGTGATACTAAGTAATTTATATTAATCAATATATTCGGGTATAGCAGCACATTTAAATGCATTCCCTCTTTCAATTGTGTGTGTAGAATTAATGAGCATGCTATTTTGAATTTCAAAATGGTGGTGAGAGGGGGAAAAATTGCTGTTTTAACTCTTAGAGGGAAAATAAAATACAATGCCCAGCTGCTGAATTCAAAATACTTTTTTCCAGTTTTTTTTCTTATCAAAATCTCTCACTTGAAAAAATATTTTGGATTCAGCAGCCAGGAACTATAATTTAGTTTAATGCTCCAAGGGTCCAAACAACAATTTCTCCCGCGCCATTTGAAAACAGAAACGTGTATTACTTTTAAGGAATAGTTAGAATAAGATGAAAAATTAAACAAACAAGAACTGATAGGTGGCGATAATAATTGTTTTAAGGTTTTTTTCTTATCAGCTCAAGGATCAAATAGAAATAGCATATAGATTTCAGCATGACTTAATAACAGCAACACGGTTTTGAACCTAAAGGCCATCGAAGTTAGTTATTTGGAAATTAGCAATCATAAGGTACTGAATATATTTACAAAACATCCTTCTGCTTCATGGGTATCAGAGATTTCAACTCGAGGAGTATTTATTAATCAATCAGATATAGAGTCGTTCTTGTAAAGGAAAGCATCTAGACACATAGCGCGGATTAACTAGCGCTCATGTTAACTCTGAGCAGCCATTCAACATCCTGCAGGAAAAAGATAGATGGCACAATGCTAAAGATACTGTTACAAGACGAATCTTTATATTTGATCCAAAGGTCAAAGAACCTAATTGTAGAAATTAGCAAAACATAAGGAATTGTGTAGATCTACAAATCATCTTTCTTCGTTTGAGGGTATCAGATTTCAACTAAACTAATATTTATTGCTCAAGCAAGAATATATAGGAGTCTTTCTAGTAAAGGAAGGCAACTGGATACCTAGCGCGGATTATGTTATATTAACTGTGAGCAGTCATTCAATATCGCACTGGAGGAGTATTTGGCACAATCCTAAAGATGCAGTTACAAGATTCGTCATTCAATATCGGACTGGAGGAGTATTTGGCACAATCCTAAAGATGCGGTTACAGGATGAATCTTTGTTTACTCCAAGGATCAAAGAAGAACCTAACTGTTGAAATTGGCAAACATAAGGTAGCGTGTAGGTCTACAAATCATATATTTTCATTTCGAAGGTATCAGGCAGCCTCGCGACCATACCTCAATCAAGATGGTTGAACTTGTCCACAAAACATAAAAGGTGGAAGGCTACAAACAAACGTACAACACCCTGGCAATGCGAAATCAAGACTTGTAGCAGTGTAGTTAAACTTCTTTGTGGAGGAAGTCCACGTGTGTGAACCTTTGGTTTCGTCCATTGAAATATGGGCAATGTCCTTTATTGCAATCCCAGATTCCTCTTTGTGAATGTTTAATAAGCATGTCAATATGATAATATATGGTTGGAATAAAGAATTTTGTTCTTGAGGTTGGTTGGTTTCTTATGGCGCGGAAGGCCAGATCTGGCCAAAGAAGCCTCTAGTTTAGCTTCAAGAGGCAAAAACAAAGGTTCACATATGGACCTCCGAAACGAAGAGGATACGCGAACCATAGATATTTATTTGTTCTGCACATGCTACCCAAGAATACTTATAGCTCTCTTAGGTGAGTTTTTTACTATGGCGTAAGGGCCAGATCTGATAAAGCAGTTTTCCGAAAGATTTTACTGAAAGAAACAAACCCAGGGTAGCCACAGGAATCGAGCCTGCGCTGCCTACAACTCTCAAGCTGTTAGCGCAACGGGCAAACCCACTAAGCACATTTTTTATGTGAGAGTCAGCAATATAAGTAAGATTTTCAGGAATCTTGCTTTGTAAAATAATCTTATATTCTTTCAAAATAAACCATGCCGTGTTAGCTGTTTCTCCCCAAGGCAGCCTACTAAACTGGTAAATCCCCATAGGAATTGCAACGGGGACTCTATAGGTGGGTTACTTGGAACTATGCTATATACCTGTGAGCCTCGACAAAAACTTGTATGCATTTCTGGCCACGCTCATCGTAATTGAATTAGATGCCACCATATGAGGCGTTCAGAACTAGAGTGGATCAAGTCCATTTGCTGGTCAAACTCTGATAATCACAAACACGTACTCCTGTAAGTTGAATCTTCTTAGTGCATCTTTGAATCAAGTCCCTAGTTGCTTTGGTTCCTTCGAATAGGAAAAATACAATCGAGAAAAAACTTTATCTCGATGTAACTCAAAGTGTTATAAAATGGACTTGATCCACTCTAATTCGGAACGCCTCATACGATGGGATTTTCTATTCCCATGTTAGCTTACCAAATAGAGGAATCCCAAGATGAAATGCAACGGGGACTCTAATAGTGGATTACTTGGAACTATGCTATATTCCAGTGAGCCTCGACCAAAACTTGTGTGTATATACATTCCTCTCTGGCCACGTTTCTTATAATTGAATTAGGAAACGCCTTGGAACAGTGAGTTTTCCCACTGCACTAGCAACTTGCGAGTTATAGGCGGCGCATATTTGATTCCTTTAACTACCCCAAGTGTATTTCTCTCTTTAGAAGTGTAAATGTGTTTCCCGAGTATTCAGTTCCTATTATGTGAACGTATTGTATGGGGATAATGACTTACTTCAGCCAGCCCCCTATAGTTATGGTAGATGGTAGTTTGAGTTACATTCAGAGGATCCAACAACCTTGTTTTAGCTTTCATATCGCGTGTCGAAGGGGGTCATTTACTAGATGGGTCACACATGGATTACATCTCTAAGGAGTGTCTTTTGGTGTTCAAGCTCTTCCGTGGCCAGTGAGATCACCAGATCTGCCTCCCATCGAACATGTCTGGGATATGCTGTGAAGTCAATTGCAACCCCCTTCCAACTATAAGGGATCTGGAGCAGCAGCTGCAGAATGCATGTTAAGCCATCCATCCATAAGCATAAAAACAAAACTCCGGAGCGGGCTTTACAGCTTATCAATTTCTGACACCTCTGATGCAACTCTACAATAATCAAATCTAGAAAGCAATAGTAACGAGTCCTCAACTGATGAAAATTTGAAGGCGTTTATAATTGATAAAGAGTTAGGTAAGGTTTCTATGATGTTAATCTCAAAAGCAGATCTCGATGATTGGGCCACTTTCGCCTTTTTGAAATATATTATTGAAACAATTCCCAACAGTGTTGAGCGGTGGCAAATTTATTTCCTTATTTTTGACACAACGGAATTTCAAAGCTCGTTTGGTTTGATCAACATGACCTACACTACACGTACAGAATATGAGCTCGGATGTTGCATCGTCATCGAACCGTGATTCAAAATTCCGCGGTGTTGTCCTCGGGTATTTCCCCGTGGGATTCATCCTGGACCGTCGTCAACTGTGTTGCTACAGTACGGTTTTAATGTCTGCAATCAATCCCAAGGGATTGATCCCGGACGAGGACAACACCCGGTCAGATGACGAGGCAATACCTGAGCTGGCATTAAACTATCCGCACTAAGATCTGGTAGGTAGGTATTTCATAAAAGCCGCACTGGAGCAACACAACGGGATTTTGGCGACGATCCGGGTTCAAATTTGAAGGGAAAGATCGAGGTAAATAATTGGTAATTTTTTAGTTAACGTCGTACTAGAGCAACACAACGGGCTATTGACGATAGTCCGGGATCAGTCCCTGAAGGGAAAGATCCGAGGACAACACCTCGTAATTTTGAACCACGGTCAGATGACGAGGTCACATCTGAGTTAGCACCCTACCTCTCTAAATTTCCACACTACGCCAACGTGAGGACATTTGATGGCACGACAGTTTTAACGTTCACCTGCCCCGGTATACACGACGGTCTTTAACTGAATCTAGTCTCGAACTCGTAACCCTCCAGTTGCTAACCCGATGGTCTTCCAACTGGGATTAGTGTCTTTCCCTAAAGGGATTGATCCCGGACCGTCGTCAATAGCCCGTTGTGTTGCTCTAGTACGACGTTAACTAAAATTACCCTTACCCTTACCCTCCAACCGGTATAGTGGTTAAGGTTTTAGCCTCAAGATCGGAAGGTTCCTGGTTCGAATCCTGGCATGGATGTTTGTAAGCGTATGGTGCACCTTAAATCTGTCGTGGTCGAAAGTCCTCACGTTGGGTTGGTGTGGAAGTTTTGAGAGTGGGGTGCTAGCTCAAGTGTTGCTTCGTCATCTGACCGTGGTTCAAAATTACGAGGTGTTGTCCTCGGATCTTTCCCTTAAGGACAGATCCCGGACCGTCGTCAATAGCTCGTTGTGTTGCTCTAGTACGACGTTAACCGAAATTACCATTACCTACAACTTTAGAAGGTAATGGCATTTTAAACGACTCACTAGTGCAATACATTGGACGGTCCGTGTTCAGACCCGAAGGGAAAGATCCGAGGACAACACCACGTAATATCGAACCACGATCGGACGGTGAGGTCATATCTGAGCTAGTACCCCACTCTCCAAATTTTCACACCACGCCAAACTACTTTTACTTATACATTCGAATATTGTGAATGAAAACTTATATTTATATATTTATTCCAATATTTTTAATGAATTCTTATGTTCGATTTCTTGAATGAATACCAAGGTTGATCACTATTGTATTCGAGTACGAGAAAGAATCGAGTACTTTTGTATTCGAGTATTTTGAACGAATACTACTGTATTCGAGTACGAGAAAAAATCGAGTGCCCTTGTATTCGAATACTCTCATCAATTGAGCGCGTTCATAAACGACAGCGAAGACGAGGTCGAGACGCAAGCAAGGAAAAGGGAGGGGTGCAATGATGATTGCCCCCGCAACATTCGAAAATAAATCCGGCCATGAATGCGTTGTTCAAATTCAACTCGCAATCATGTCTTCTTAATGATATCATAATTAACGGCTGACCGTATTGGAGCGATACCGTACGAAGCTCCACCTCTTTCTTGCCCCAAGACAATCAGATATAAGATGATGCGCGGAATAGGGCGTGGTGCGCACAATATTGTGATTCGTCAATCGGAACGTCACACGCGACTGAATCTGACCACGCCCACCCGGGGAAAAGGCGCAGATTAAACGGAAAGTGAGAGAGATTATTATGCTACTTTTTTTTTAAACTCCACTCCACAGCGTTCCAAAATAAACAACTTGTCAGTGAAACGGAGGAGTGGTCCGAATAATGGGAGAGGGCAACTCTAGGTACGCAAATAACTTCTTTTTTCTCTCTTCGCTTCCCAATGCCACATACTCATTGACAACCCAAGCGGAACGAGTCCTCACAAAAGGAAATTGTAACAGAACAGTTGGGTTCTTCATTCGATTCCCAAAAGATTGGAGTTTACTTCTGGATTAAAGTCAACAAGTAAAGTACATCTTTGGATCAGGGACATCCTAAATGCCCTGGACGAAACAGTTGATTGGGTCCAATGCTATGTAGCGAACACGTAAAGGGCAGGAGATTGCAGAAAAGGGGGCAGTTTTTATGTGGAGGGTATTGCAGAAACTGCCTGTGCAAGCCTTAAGGAAATGTAGGGAACACACAATTATTTCACATGCAATGCGTCGTCATGTAAAACAATGATCGTGGCCAGATGCTGCTTATTGAATTGGTAACGGGAAGGGGTTTGTAGAAAAAGAAGGTAGTTTTTATGTAAAAGGTGTTTCAAAAACGTTCTGTACACACAAACCTTAAAGAGATGTAAAAAACGCATAATTTAATTCACATGCGATGCATGTCGGTATGTAAAATAGCAATTGTGGTCCAATGCTGTATTTAGAATGGATAAAGGGAAGGGGTTTGCAGAAAAGTGGGCAGTTTATATGTGGAGAGGTTACAAAAACTTCCTGTACAAACCTTGAAATGTAAGGAACACACAATTTAATTGAGATGCGATGCATGTGGGTACGTAAAACAGTGTATGTGGTTCAATGCTGTACAGGGGTCGCCGTGACTCAGTGGGTTTGCCCGCTGCGCTGCCACCCTACGATTTATGGGGGGTGCAGGTTCGATTCCTCATTGAGTGCATTTTTCAATTCTGTGTCAGTAAAACTCTACTTGTGTGAATGGCCGTTACTTGACCTTGTTTGTCTTGTCTGAAGCAGGATGGCGTATTATGGCACTTACGCCATAAATCCCCCCAAAAAGCCAACCAGTCAACGTTGTGCATAGAATTTAAAGAGATTTGCAGCCGAAAAAGAGCGCTTCAGAAACTCCTTGTACAAACCTTAAGGGCATGTAAGGAGGACATAATATCATCGTACTCGCATGGAATGTATGTCAGTACGTAAAACACTCAGAAGTACCCAAGTGCTCTGTCCTCCCTACAGTTTTACCCTTGCCTGTCCTACCTAGTTTAAATTTTGAACTTTAAACGTTGGTTTCTTGTCATGTGTTTGGCACGCCATGGTCAATACTTGTTGCAGCAAAATTCATTAAACCAACCAGTACGCGTAAAACAGTTACTGTAGTCCAATGTTGAGTAGAGAATTTGAAAAGGGACTATATATATATATATATATATATATATATATATATATATATATATATATATATATATATATATATATATATATATATATATATATATATATACATATATATATATATATATATATATATATATATATATATATATATATATATATATATATATATATATATATATATATATATATATATATATATATATATATGTATATATATAAATGCTTTTCTATAGAGGGCATTTCAAGAACTTCCTGCACAGACCTTACGACGATGTAGGGAAGACACAATTTAACCTCATTTACATGAAATGTATGTCAGCTTCTAAAACAGTTGCTGTAGAGAATTCCAAGTTGTGTATGGGATTTGAAAAGGACAGGGATTTCCAGCCATAAAAGGGCACTTTTTTCAATCGAGGGCATTTCAATAACTCCCTACACAAACCTCGAAATCTAGGGAAGACACAATCTAATCGCATCGGATGCTAGTCAGCAAAGGTACCTTCGGACTAGTCGCTTGACCGTTGCGATATATCACACTATTTATCATGCACTGATTTCTTTTTTCTAGGATATACATCAAATGCATAGAGTACGAGACTACCACCGACTCCGAAGCTGACCTCATCAATATGATTTTATTTCGATTGTTATCGATGGAAATTTTACAATTTTGCGATCCTTTTAAATAGTATTAGTGTATAACTGCAGGCCATGTGTTATATATTAGTGCTTAATACTTTTTTTTCTATGCATAGTTCCTAATCTCTGTAACTTTTCCGTAAACCCGGTCACACACTGAAGCAGCATATGACAAGCGCATGCGATTCAATTAGTGTCGTATTGCTCATGCTGAACCAATATGTGGCTTGCCTAAGCCCGACCACACTCTGAAGCAACACGCGACAAAGCATATGACATACGCATGCGTACCCCGTTTCTAAACAGAAAGTATGTCCCCATGTCTACTTCAGTCAATTTATGGTGGTAGGATTCTGGATGAATATGTTACTTGCTTAAGCTTGGCCACAAACGGAGCAGAATGAGGCAATTCATACGCAATACATAAATGTATTGCTCATGCTGAACCAATATGTGGCTTGCCTAAGCCCGACCACACTCTGAAGCAACACGCGACAAAGCATACGAAATACGCATGCGTACCCCGTTTCTAAACAGAAAGTATGTCCCCATGTCTACTTCAGTCAATTTATGGTGGTAGGATTCTGGATGAATATGTTACTTGCTTAAGTTTGGCCACAAACGGAGCAGAATGAGGCAATTCATACGCCAAACACATCGTACTCTATATCTGAACAGAAAGCCTGTACTTCAGCCAATTTAGTGTTGTAGGACTCATGCTGGACCCATATGTGGAGTGCCCTTTGGCGGTCTAAATAAATGGAAGCCGCGTTGGTGAAACAGTGTCCACCTACGGTGTCCATTCGAAAGGTCCGCAGCCATCCAGAAAGCGGTAAATGCCCCAGCGACCAGACTGTCAGGGAATTGGACAATAGCTTCTTTACAACGTTTTTATTTGACCTTGCCATTCCGGGAGTACCCGTTTGGATACATTAGAATAACGTTTATTTTACGCTCAACACGTTATAGGATGAGTGTGTTCGCGGGGTAGGAGTAGGGGCTGCCACTTACAGAAAATGCTTGAAGGAGTCTTTTCGATTACTTTCATCGCTAGGGCGCTTCGAATTTCGGCATGGAAGTTTGGCAGACAAAAGAGGTGCAGGAATGCAATGATATGCTCTTACACCACTCATAACAACCATCACAATTGCAAACAAGAAAGCAGTCCATGGTATGCACTTTCCCTACCATGTGGGGCATGTACGAGCCCGTGGAATAGCATTGTTTTAAATAATATCAATGGTAAGCTTAAACAAATAAGAGTGTAAACATATTAGTAAAAGGCCTGGGAGTGTGTGCGTGGTATGAATAATATATTTTTTAAATTACTGAGACAAAACAGCAATTGATTCATTTGAAGATTCGGGTTTACACTTGCACCATCTCATCCTATTCACACCTGTTGTCCCAATTTAGTTACATCCTGAGTTTCTGGCGCATGACAGTAATCCGGATTTCAGTGGTTATTTTTTATTTCAAAATTTAAGCATATAATTGTGTTATTGTGTGTGATTACAGCGTTGTGCTAAATAATTCAGTTCGCATAATACAAAACTGTCGTATGTTTGAGTCCAGACGCAATTTGTTTGGGTTCATTTAAGTGAATTTTCAAATAATATATTCAAAAATTTGTGTTCTTAAACTCGGGACCCGGGCCAAAATCTGCCAATCCAATCTGCAGCTTTTCTAAGATAAGTGCTTAACCAAAGCTGACCTTCTTAACACTCCACTGAATACTAGACATTTGACAGCCTTCAAAGCTGTAGAAATTGCACGGGGTGCATCAATCACGTAGAATACATCCATTGAACTTAGAATGAGTCTAACGTAAAGACTTGGTTGATCATGTAAACAATCCCAAAGCGTAAGTTCTGCAACATGTGACCCATTAATTTCATTTGCACTAGAAAAACGTTGGACATTATCCGGGTCAATGCTATCCATGTCCCCAAAGGTGGCGAGGGTGTCCGTTTCAAATCGAGGTATTTGCACCGATGACTCGGCTCTCTTATGTTAAGTAAAACGAGTATAACGCTAAAGACGCGATTGATCGCATAACCAATCCAAAAGCATAAGCTCTCCGACGTGTCTAATTTTTTTCAATCGCATCGGAGAAAACATTGGGCACAATATGCTGTTTTGTCTCCAAGTGTGGCAAGGCTCGCCCCCATCAGAGTTCATCCATATTTATTCCAGAAAATCACGAAACCGAGGTGTGTGTGCAAGGATGACTCAGCTCTTACGTTAAGGTAAATTGAAATAATCTAACACTAAAGACGTGATTGAGGATGTAACCAATAACCAATCCAAAGGAATAAGTCATTCAATGTACTCCATTAATTTCATTCGCACCTGAGAAAACATTGCTCACAATATGCGGGTCAACGCTACCACGGCTATGTCCCCAAGGAAAGCAATGTTCGTCGCCATCAGCGGCCATACATATTTATTCCAGAAAAATCGCGAAACCGAGGTGTGTGTGCAGCGATGAGTCATCTCTTACGTTAAGGTAAATTGAAATAATCCAACACTAAAGACGTGATAGATCATGTAGCCAATCCAAAAGAATAAGTCATGCAATGTGCCCCATTAATTTCTTTCGCATCGTAGAAAACACTGGACACATTATGCGGGTCAACGCTACCACGGCAATGTCCCCATCAGAGTTCATCCATATTTATTCCAGAAAAATCGCGAAACCGAGGTGTGTGTGTGTGTGCCCCGATGACGTTAGGCTAAATTGAAATGAGTCGAACACCAAAGACGTGATTGATCATGTAACCAATCCCAAAGCGCAAGTCCTGCAGTGTGTCCCATTAATTTCATTCGCATCGGAGAAAACACTGGGCGCATTATGCGGGTCAACGCTACCGCGGCAATGTCCCCAAGGGTAGCAATGCTCGTCCCCATCAGCGTCCATACATATTTATTCCAGAAAAATCGCAGAGTCGAGGTGTGTGTGCAGCGATGAGTCAGCTCGCCAGTCGCCTGCTGACTTGCGAGAAGAAGCGCAGCGAGTGGAGATGGACGAAACGAAATGGAGACGAAAATCATATCAAGGCAGTGGGAAAAGAAAAGAAAGAAAAAGACATCTTGCGACTCTAAGGAATGCGGTGGAGGAGAGAGGGGTCGGAGGAGTGGCTTGCGAAAAGATGACCATCGACTGCTATGCTGTAATTATATACCTGCTTGGTATATCACGCAGGTAGTCGCCGTATAACGAGAGAGTCTTTCGCTACCAGCCCCTTAACAAGAAATAATTCGTAATTAATTCCAACAACCAGTCATAAGGAATTAATGAATTGATCCGCTGTCTTTCCAGGAGCCTTGGCTTGGACTGCCGAATAACAATGGCGTCAAATCTGTTGGGACGCTTGCAAGAAAATGAAGTATAACAAGGGGTCGACATTCTTTATGGTTGGAATGGGGTAGATTAGCATTTCCTGAATCGGGGTTCGCAGGTATTCAGGTAGGTAGATAGGAAATTGATTTTTCCCCCAGAAAACAAACTTGGCTTGGACCCTTGCATGGAAATAAAGAATAACAAGGGGTCGACACATATTTTATGGTAGCAATGGTAGATTAGCACTTCCTGAATTGGGGTACACAGGTATTCATGTAGGTAATTGAATTTTTTTACTTAATTGTGTATGGCTTGGACGTTTGCAAGAAAATAAAGGTTAACAAGGGTCACGACATTCTTTATGGTAGGAATGGGGTAGATTTGCATTTCCTGAATCGGGGTTCGCAGATATTCAGGTAGGTAGGTAGGAAATTGATTTTTCCCTTTAGAAAACAAACTTGGCTTGGACCCTTGCAAGGAAATAAAGAATAACAAGGGGTCGACACATTCTTTATGGTAGCAATGGTAGATTAGCACTTCCTGAATTGGATACGTAGGTATTCATGTAAGTAATTGAATTTCTTTCTAGACTTAATTGTGTGTGGTTTGTACGTTTGCAAGAAAATAAAGGATAACAAGGATCACGACATTCTTTATGGTAGGAATGGGGTAGATTATCATTTCCTGAACCGGGGTTCGCAGGTATTCAGGTAGGTAGGAAATTGATGAATTTGTTTCCAGAAGACTTACTTGGCTTGGACACTTGCAAGAAAATAAAGAATAACAAGGGGTCGACACAATCTTTATGGTAGGAAGGGTGTATCTTAGCATTTCCTGAATTGGGGTACGCATTTATTTATGTAGGTAATTTAATTTCTTTCTAGGAGACTTACTTGTGTGGTTTGGACGTTTGAAATAAAATAAAGGATAACAAGGGGTCGACATTCTCTATGGTAGAAATGGTGTACATAAGCATTTCATGAATCGGTATTCACGTAGGCAGGTAATTGAATTTCTTCCCAGGAGACTTGACTTGGACTGCAGAATAACAATGGTGCCAAATTTGTTGGGATGCTTACAAGGAAATGACGCCCAACAAGGGGTCGACATTCTTTACGGTAAATACAAGTGTAGATTAGAGTTTCTTGAACTAGGGTTTGCAAGCATACAGGTAGGTAGAAAATTGAATTAACGTAACACTGAAATTACACAACGGGCTATTGGGTACGTATTCAAAAACAATACTGCGGATTAAAGTAATATTGTGGCCCAGTCTATGTTTCTCACGTATATTAAATAAAACTTCGGTTTGGTTGATTAAACTAGTTTCTGTGTGTATTTTTTCATACAAATATACTTCGGGGCCTGTGGGCATTCCCTTTGAATAGGTCCCTGCAACAACTTGGTCTTGAAACTATTAACCCTTTAAGTCGTTGTCTCGACAGGTCATCTGGTCATTAGCAAAACTGACTAGATCTTGATGGACGATAAATCTCGTCAGTATAAACTGTACCTGATCTTGACCTCGTCCTCATCAAAAGATCGGCCATATCTTGATGACCAAGATATCTAGTTACATCTTGGTGAAGAGTTACATCTCTCTCCTTACATACTTGGACCAAAAAAAACCCTTTTCTCAAAAATTATTTTATCGGTAATTTAAGGTTCTTTGAGACTTAGAAATAATGATAACAATGAAAAAGACAATCTCATTATTATTTGAAAAAAAAAAGTGGGGGAAATTTAAAAGTGGAAGAAAATTTAGTATGAAACGAGGGAGGATAAACAAAAAATAATGGAACATGGTTTTACGAACCACAATTCAACGCGTTTTATATAAGTCTCAACGGAAATGAATAATAAAACATTTTGCACACAATACTAGTCAACGAATGATTTTACACATTCATTTAGCGAATCAATTTACACAAAATCATGAGCTAATATTTGAGTTTGAGGTGAAAATCGTCCGACCACTGATTTCCAGAACACGATTTGCGACATTGATCTTTTATTTTGAACATAAAAACAGTGGTATAGATAGGTAGGTAGAGCGTTGGACTTAACGTCCCACTGGAGTAAAACAAAGGGCTATTGGCGACGGTCGGTCTGGGATTGATCTCGAAGGGAAAGTTGGTAGTTTTAAGTTTAATGGCAAGGTCCATCCCTGAGTCGGAACCTGGAACCATCGAAATCGGAACCAACGGCGCAAGGTCCTTCCATTGTGGTGAAGTGACGCTTAAGAAGATGTGAAAACGGAACAGAGTGAACTAAACTGACTTAGAAGTTATGGATCTAGTTACAATGAACATAAAACCAACGGAACAAGAACATAAAATACATGAATGTTTTAGGCTTGGTATTTATTCATGGTGTGATTGACAATTAATAATAATAAAAGCATTAAACAACCTACAATGGTGACCCGGACGTGATTTGAACTCGCAGCCTTCTGATTAAACAACATACACCATAATAAAAATGAATAAGAAAGGTTGGTTGCATTGAGTTTTGTGGCGAAAGGACCATAATTGGATAAGCTGAGCCAAACACAGGACAAACAGCATAAAGTATATGGACAAGCCCCCAATAACAGTTTGAATGACACAGAAGAGAGAAATATATATTCAGAGAGGAACGAACTGATAGGAATCGAACTTCTGCCGCTTACAATTCACTGAATAAGAAAGAATTTTAGAGAATGAGTATCTGGTTAATTGTTTCATGAATAAGAAAACATTAACTCGCAGTATTGAATGTTGTAGGTAATCACTTTGTTTATATTCTTGCCGTACTTCATTTCTTATAAATGACATTTCCTCCGATTTCGCGTGTTTTCGACATAACGGCAAATTTTTTATCACCAAATTATGGTATACAGAATAGTAAGATTTTGGTCACAAGAGCAAACCATGAATTGTTACTGCTGTGAAGTAACCACGATAAATATACCCAGTTCACCTAAAAAACTCCAATGGTTTAGAACTCTAAAGTCAACAAGTTAATTAGCAGGAGGGCCCCCACATGTAGAGGGATTGCCGGTGCTATGGTGCAGGGGCCAGAGAGGGTGCCCCAAAAAATCGAAACGTTTTTTTGCAATCTGTTTAAAATATAATAATTTTATTATTGTATTAATAAGGTTACAAGTGTGTGTGTGTGTGTATGTATGTATGTGTGTGTGTGAAGGCATAGTATAAAAAAGGCAAGTTAACATTGAGTACTAGGAATAATATTTTTAATTTAGTGTAAGGTCCGTCATCTGAACTGGTAATGGAGACCATTACCAAATTTACTGCGGCACATAATCAAAATTGGTAAAGGAGCATATAATCGAAATTGGTAAAGCTGCGCATCCTCTAAACTGATATTGGGGCACATCATCTAAACTGGTGAAGGAGTGTACTATCAAAACTGCGCTGAGGCACATAATCTAAATTTGTAAATGAGAATATAATCGAAACTGGTAAAGTTACGCATTCTCCAAGCTGATTTTTGGACACATAATTTAAACTGGTAAACGGGCGTTTCGAACTGTAAGTACGGGGGCCTGGTTTGTAACATAAGGTTTTCAGAACCCGGAAAGATAACACTAGCCCAAATACGTGTGTGAGTCAAGAAAGAGAAATCATAAAATAAAATTAACCGTTTTGAAAAAGGTGTGTTGTTAATTACAGCAATTCACTGTTCCGAGGAAAAAATCTAAGGTTCAGGTTTTACAGAATTGAAGTTGGATTGCTTCCTTTTATGGTATTCCCTTGGAAGCTTTTATGCTTATTCTTGTTTATATAACTCACTTATAAGCGTTTATTTAAGCTTTGGTAGAATAAACTGAGCATCAATTATCATCCTCGGAAAAGGGTTTATCTTTGAAATTTGCGATGCATCCGAAAGAATCGTTAAACGCAATTTTAAGATAAAAATAGAATTTCTCGCTGTAACCTGTCGGGATCTCACATAAGAAATTAAAATAATTCATCCTACGTATAAAGAAATAAAAATAACAAATTTTATATAAGGAATAAAAATTACACATCCTACATACGGAATAAAAATAGCCCATCCTACATTAGGAATAAAAATTGTCCATCCTACATGCGGAATAAAATCTGTTATAAAGAATAAAAATTGTCCATCCTACATAAGGAATAAAAATTGTCCATCCTACATAAGGAATAAAAATTGTCCATCTACATAAGGAATAAAAATTGTTCATTCTACATAAGAATAAACATTATAAATCCTAGATAAGGAATAAAAATAAACCATTCAATAGCTAACAAAATGGACACCACTTTTGCAACGCATAAAACCAGTCACTCCAAATATAGAAATCTACAAAAAACAAAAACCATACTTCAGATGGCAAAAGTAAGTTTCATTACGCTAGTTAAGGGAAAATCGCAACGTACCTCTACATTTTACTCAGAAAGATATTCTTTAAAAGTGAAAGCAAAACACCTAGACAGCTAACAAAAATTGACAGGAAAAGGCTTACCTGAAAAAAAGAAAACATTGTTAGTGCACAATTCGTTATAATATACACACATGAAGGGAAACGAACAAAATATGTTAAAAAACACAAGCATACAGATCAGATAAGCCAATTAAAAATTCAAGTTGTGTCGCCAGGATTTAATTAAATCTAAAACGAAACCTAGATTTAATTTTAGCAACGTTCAGTTTTCAGAATGTGTACGAACGTCAGCAAGCAAATAAAAACATATATTTCCAAATGATACTTAACAGAAATCAGTAAGACAAGCCACACATTTATCCGGCACGCAACAACACATCCGATATGCGCATGCGTACTTCAACCAATTTAGCGCCGCAGGACTCATGTTGGTCCAATGTGTAGCTTGTCGAAGGCCTCGTTTACATGAGGCGCGTAAAACGCGCGTTTGGCGAGGCTTTCAGAGTCCCCCTCTTCAAAGTCGCAAAGATAGATACTTGAATTAGAGGAATAAATAAACATAATTTAATGGCGGGACCTTGCTAGCCTCGCCATACGCGAGTTGAAACGCCTCATGTGAACGGGGCCTAAGTGACCACCGGATTCGAGCACAAGAACCAACCCTCAAAATAGTAGAAGTAGAACAAACAAATGACATTATACTTTTCCAAAATTAGGACTACCAACGAATTTATTGTTATTGTGTCAAATTTCACTTTTCAAACGCATAAGTCCATCGCTATCGCAGTTCATACATCAAAGGACATACTAGAAACTAATGAAAAAAGAAGTCATGAAAGCTCCCACACATACACTTCTACACAACTCCGCTTGGGGGTTGATCCTGGAACGTCGTTAATAGCCCGTTGTGTTGCTCTAGTACGACGTTAACTAAAAATTACAAATTACCATTACCGTGGTAATTGGTAATTTTTATTGTTAACTTCGTACTAGAACAACACAACGGGCTATTGACGACGGTCCGGGATCAGTCCCCTAAAGAAAAGATCCAAGGACAACGCCTCGTAATTTTGAACCACGGTCAGATGACGAAGCAACACCTGAGCTGGCACCCCCACTCTCCAAACTTCCACATCAACCCAAAGTGAGATCTTTCGGCCACGACAGATTTAAGGTGCTCCAGCCGCCTATACACCATACGCTTACAAACATCCATACCCGTATTCGAACCAGGCGTCTTATTGTGATAAAAACCTTTAGGTAATTTCCTAATTTGAATCCATTTAAAACAACAATCCAAAATTATTAGACACTCTTCAAAATAATAATACGAAACTAAGAGATAGTAAGAAGAGTGTAAAGAAGCTTTTTGTCAAACCACACTTTGATACGACATGAGACATCACTTCCTAAATGAGTATGCGTACTTCGCTACGGCTATCCTCTGCGTATGCGTTAAGGCGGAGCCTACGCATACGGACATACGGAGAATAGTAAACGGACATTAAAACATTTCCGTACGCATGCGTATTTCGGCCTATTTAATTGATGTTGGACCAATATGTGGTCTCTTAGGTTCAGGAGTTGTACGATCCATTTGAATCAACAATAACTAAGCACACTTAACTTCTAAACCTACCTAACATATAGCCGGCGCCATGAAAAATTTCAATGGTACGTATTCAAAGTATGTATTTTAATTAACGTCATAATAGAGCAACACAACATAATTTTTAATGGAGGATACATAGGTGAGGATATTCTCAATTCCCCCAACCCAATTCCCTAAAATCAAAATACTTTTGACATCATATTTAAGATATAGATAAACGATCAACAAGCAACTGTTTAATCAATAACGAAAAAAGCGATTTGTTATAGTCTCGTACCAAAGTAAGTTCCTGGATCGTATCCGGGTCTGGGCATGGATGTTTGTATGCGTATGGTGTAGAGGCGGCTGGTGCACCTTAAATCTGTCGTGGCCGAAAGTCCTCAAGTTGGGTTGGTGTGGAAGTTTGGAGAGTGGGGTGCCAGCTCAGGTGTTGCTTCGTCATCTGACAGTGGTTCGAAATTACGAGGTGTTGTCCTCGGATCTCTCCCTTAAGGGACTGATCCCGTACCGTCGTCAATAGCCCGTTGTGTTGCTCTAGTACGACGTACGACGTCTAGTACGACTAAAATTACCACTACCGTACCAAAGTAGGTGGGATTGTGGTTTTTTATGGTGCAAGGGGCCGGATGTGACTAAGCTGCGCCAAGTAATGTTTTTCCGTCAAGTTAAATTGGCGCACACGCAAAGAAAGTTTCAAGTCACAGAAGAGAGAAATGCATTCCCAGGAATCATTAGTATTAAACGATCTGCCCTAATATCTGGTAGGTATTTCATTATAAAGCCGCACTGGAGTAATAGAACGAGATATTGACGACGCTCCGGGTTCAAATTTGAAGGGAAAGATCGAGGACAACACGTAATTTTGAATCACGGTCAGATGACGATGTCCCATTTGAGCTGGCACCCTACTTTCCAAACTTCCAAGCCACGACAACGTGAGGATATTTGAGGCCGCTACAGATGCACGACAGACGGTGACAGATAACGCTGCACCAGCCTCCTTTGTATACGATGGTCTTTGGTTGGATTCAAAATCATAACCTTCAGGTTGCCTATCGTTATTCTACAAATTGGGTTACCATGACTCGCCCTAAGGTAAGGTAATAAGGTAATTTTAACTAACGTCGGCCTAGAGCAACACAACAGTCTAATGACGACGGTCCGGGATCAATCCCCTAAGCGAAAGATCCGAGGAACCATGGTCAGATGACGAGGCAACACCTGAGCTGGCATCCCACTCCGCCTAAGAGATGTGATTTTGTTGTAAATATAAAAACTTACCGTTCAGGGAAGAATAGTTGCATGGTTATACCGTGATGGGTTGAGAATATTTTGTTTCTCAAAGGATGATTCAATTTCTCACCATAATTCTATGAATATATTATAATTTGGTTTGCACCTTATATATATATATATATATATATATATATATATATATATATATATATATATATATATATATATACATATATATATATATATATATATAATATTTATATAATATATATATATATATATATAATATTTATATAATATATATATATATATATATATATATATATAATATTTATATAATATATATATATATATATATATATATATATAATATTTATATAATATATATATATATATAATATTTATATAATATATATATATATAATATTTATATAATATATATATAATATTTATATATATATATATATATATATATAATATATATATATTTATAATATTTATATATATATATATATATATATATATATATATATATATATATATATATATATATATATATATATATATATATATATATATATATATATGCCAGTTATGTTTGGAAACGACACAACTTGGAACTGTAATCGTAAAGTTATTTCCTAAAGTTACATAGCAAATATAAACTGGCCCATAACAACTAGAGAACTCACCATTATTAGAAATTAATATCAAACAAATCAGTAAAATTAAAAATAATGACCAATAAGAAGGAAGAGCCTGGGTGTTGCGCAACCAATTTCTCTATATTAGGCTATATTTTCAACATCACAATACTTAAATTTCCAATCAACTATTTACAGTTGGTTCCTTTTTTTAGTTAAATGAATCAATAGTTAAGAAGCTATGTGTGTAATTATCGAATTTCGAAAAGCTAGTTTGGACACAAAACATCTTGGAACTGAAATTGTAAAGATATTTCGTAAAATGAAATTACAAATTGGCCCATAACACACTAGATTTCTCACCATTATTAGATATTAATATCAAGCCAATCAGTAAAGCTAGAAATAATCACTAATGAGAAGGATGAGCCTGGTAATATGCTGCCGATTTGAGTATATCAGGCTGCATTTGCCTACATTAAGCTAGTCAGTACCATACTTAAATTTCCAGTCAACTATTTGTTCACTTTAGTTTTACTGAAGTTTCAGCCAAAAAAAAAAAATCTCTAGTTTGTCACTGAAGTTTAGTTTTAAACTTGTGTCAATGTCAATAAACAATGTTTCACTGTAGTCAATGGTCAAGTGTATAAATATTTGTTTAACCCTCCTGGTGGTTATCTCGACATTAGAAGAAAGCTGACCAGAACTTGATGGACGAGATATATCCTCAAAACCATTTGAAGTGACGAGATTTCTCTATAATAGAAAAAAACTGACACGATCTTGATTTCGTCATCATCAAAAAACGGCAAAAGTTTCATCAATCGGAATTCAATGGGCATTCTTGATGACGAGGCATCTCGTCATAAAGATTGCCATCAGCAATATTGATACGAGCAATATCAGCAATATTGAACGAGATACCTCGTCAAAACCACTTGGGGAAGATTACACCATTTTTAGGCTACACAATTTTTAGCACTTCTCATTGTCCACATTTTCTCCTCAACTTCCCTACGTCCAACATTGCCCCCCGAGATTCCTTCAGAGCCTACATTTGGCTGTAGGATACATATTGGCAATAGATTAGTCATTAAACAAGACATCGATACCCTGAGAAACCAAACGTCGTATTTTGTGTTTGGCCACTTGAAGCTGGGAGCGTTTAACGTGTTCCAAACTTTTCAATTCGGATTGCAGCGTGCCTCTTAATGTCCTGACACTAAGAGAGCAGGATTTTAACTTCCTACAGCAGGCATCTTCGTAACATCCTTCATTACTAAAAAAAATCAAAATGTGTATTTTGCGTTTTGCTGCTTGAAGCTGGGCGAGTTTAACTTGTTGCATCTCGTAGCTCAACTTTCACAATTCACGGATCTTCGGTTTCAAAATTTCACAATTCGGATTGCAGCGCGCCTCTTAATGTCCTGACACTAAGAGAGCAGGATTTTAACTTCCTAGAGCAGGCATCTTAGGAACATCCTTCATTACTAAAAAAATCAAAATGTGTATTTTGCGTTTTGCCGCTTGAAACTGGGCGCGTATAACTTGTTACATCTCGGAGCTCAACTTTCACAATTCACGGATCTTCGGTTTCAAAACTTCACAATTCGGATTGCAGCGCGCCTCTTAATGTCCTGACACTAAGAGAGCAGGATTTTAACTTCCTAGAGCAGGCATCTTAGGAACATCCTTCATTACTAAAAAAATCAAAATGTGTATTTTGCGTTTTGCCACTTGAAACTGGGCACGTATAACTTGTTACATCTCGGAGCTCAACTTTCACAATTCACGGATCTTCGGTTTCAAAATTTCACAATTCGGATTGCAGCGCGCCTCTTAATGTCCTGACACTAAGAGAGCAGGATTTTAACTTCCTAGAGCAGGCATCTTAGGAACATCCTTCATTACTAAAAAAATCAAAATGTGTATTTTGCGTTTTGCCGCTTGAAACTGGGCACGTATAACTTGTTACATCTCGGAGCTCAACTTTCACAATTCACGGATCTTCGGTTTCAAAACTTCACAATTCGGATTGCAGCGCGCCTCTTAATGTCCTGACACTAAGAGAGCAGAATTTTAACTTCCTAGAGCAGCTATCTTCGGAACATCCTTCATTCCAGAGATTAATTTATTCGCTTGGGAGGTGCCCACCCTTCAAAACAAGTGATTTATTGTTTCGAGGTACGCTTCAAGTACGGCGAAATGCATTTGAATTGCATGAGTTACCACTTTAGAGACACGCACTTAAACAAATGAACGGGAATGAAAGCACCCAGTGAGAAGAGATGGAAAATCAGTGTAAAAATAATAGTAAGAATAATGTTTCCCACCTAGCCTTGAGAGCAGCCACACTAAAGTATCTCATGTATATAAAGTTGCTCTGGGGATGTCAGAAAAGAACACATTCTTTTGTCCAAAAGGGTTAGGTTTGAAAAATAACCAACGGCAGAACACTTTGCTTGAAAGAAAATAAAATTATGGGCATAGTGATTTTAATGGGCCGACTTAATCTACATTTTTCCTTTTTTTGTACAATCCTTAAAAACTCTCATTTAATCAATTAATCATCGCATTACTATTACATTACAACATTCATTTTTAAAATGCGCATAAATGTATTTCTAATTGCACACAATATAAGCAATTTCCATTAATCTTTTCTGAAAGTTCTTATACAGTATTCTGTATCCATACCTGGATATGATTTTAAGATTGCTATATACATTGTCGAATGTTGAATAATTTAAGCTACAGTAAATTGTATCTTTTTTATTTAAACTTATTTAAACTTTAAACTTAAAAATATATATATATACTTAGAACACAACTATACAACACCCAGAATGACCATTTGAAACATAAAAGTGCAGATTTCAGAGAATTAAAGCATTCTTCCATAAATATGTAATAAATCTAATTGCACAAACCAAGGAATTCTCAATTCAGACATGAAAACGAATCAACGTTTAGATTAAGATTGTTACACACGTTATGCCGGATCTTTCCCTTGGGGATTGATCCCGAACCATCGTCAATAGCCCACTGTGTTGCTCCAGTTCGACGTTAATTAAAATACCTACCTACCTACCACACGTTATGTAATTGACTCAACCAAATACACTAAAAAATACACAATGCAAACAGGAATGCGCCCCTTTTGAATCTAGTATTCGAATAAACTGTTTTTACATGCAAAATACAAACTATTGAAAAGAGCGAATACGTTCAAGAGTTTATGTCATTTGTTATGACTAGAGCAACTTTTATGTTGCAGTAAAAATGGGAAAAGTTGCATTTATCATTCCCTAAAGTTGCATTTATTTTGATACACTAAAATCTAAAATAAATTATCCGTAGAGAATGAAAAAAATTCAAAATATATTGTCAATTTTAGTCGTGTACAACAGTATTATAATACACCATTAAATACCGAAGAACGTTGAATGACCGATCTTTGGCCAGTAATTTTTTTAACATTGAAAAACTGCGTCAGCCGCAGTCATATAATGTGCTGTATCGGATAGCAGAAGAGAAAAATCCTTTCGCTCAATATTCAGAGATTTTGAAATATCATCTACAAGGCGAGCAACATATTGATGATCGAAACTCACCTCGCAAACTCTGCAGTCGATTATGCAAGTTAACTCTGGATTGAACCGCGGCAGCTCAGTCAGTAGAGCGTCGGGCTCGCATCAGAAGGGTTGTGGGTTCTGTCCTCGGCGGAGCCTACAATTCTGATGATTACGAGATCGGCGCTTCGATATGGCTAAAGACCGTCGTGTTCACTAATGGTGACTGGGGCACGTTAAATAGGTCGTGGTCACAATGTCCCCCATGTTCCCATACCAAATCAATACCTCTGGGGGTACCTGATCAGGGGGTTATCAGCCTCTGATTGGGATCTAAAATACGATATGTGTGAGTGAATGGATGTATGAAAGGGACCTTCCTGTAAAACGGATGTGTCATGTATGTCGAGCAAAGTCGGACTTCCTCCAAATGGGGCTCAATAACATGGAAGGCGCACCCCCCTCGCCTCTTGCCGTCTTCGACGGGCCTGGCACTCCTCTGGTATGCCAGTGTAGGCATAAGAAACAACAACAACAACTCTGGATTATCAAGAGTGCCAACCAATGTGTTAAAATACTTCTTGCCATTTATTTCACTTTCGTCTGTTTGGACGAACACTTTCTTTCCGAGAACTTCTTGTTTGATCCGCAGACCGCAATACTTCGGTGTTCGCAAGATCAGGCACACGTGATCGAAGGATTGATTGAGAGGGTAAAAAATGAAATAGTAATTTCATATTAATTAATATGAAGCTAAATTTTAAAAAGTTGCAGGTGGTTGCATTTATGCAAAAAGTTGCATTTATGCAGAAAGTTGCATTTATGTTGGGTTATAACACACTTACAGTGCATCCCATGTGGGAGGAATTTTGGTTTTAGTACTTTACATGCAGCCTAGAATGTGTGAAAAAAAGTTGCATTTGTTGCAAGAAGTTGCCCTAGTAATGACAGCTAACTAAAATTCACGATATCTGAAGAAAATAATACTTGTTTTTTTTAGAAAGAGATGAAAGCAGCTTCACTACAAAACACCCTAACAAAAGGTTTTTATTTTTCTCAGTTTCCACCACAGCCCTCACATATGTACTAGCTGAGATGACAGGCCTCGGAGTACCAGCTAGGATGACAGGCCTCAGTACCAGCTGAGATGTAGGACTTCAGTACCGGCCGAGTTGACAGGTCTCGGAGTACCAGCTCAGATGACGAGTTTCAGTAACAGTTGAGATGACAGTCCCAATTCCAGCTCAGAAGAGGAGACGTCATAAATAAAAAAATATACATTCGAAGTAGAAATATTTAACCTGCACCAAATGAATAAATTTTCTTCTTTTCTATTCCGCACTATGCAGAGATTTATAAATTTACAGCTTCGGAAACGAATTGGATAACATCACAAAAATATCCAACACTTTCTGAAGTTCCACACGCCATGGTACTGCTGCGATCCTGTTTTTTGAGTTGCTCAGTGAAATGGTCCCATAAACAACAGATATTACAGAAAGCGTTTAAAAACATTTTGATACAAGTACAGCAGCTCTTACAAGTGGAATTGTACTTGGAAAAAAAGTCTTTCAACATAGTAAAGCGAAACATCTGCAGCTTGCATTAACTTCGTGCACGCAAAGAAAGGGACTAATTACCCATTCCGTATGCAAGTCTTGGAACCCGTGTTACTTATATTTTCGTTTTAGCTGCTGTCCAAAATGCTGTTCGCGCCGTTAAAAAATAGTAATAACTCAATTGTTACAACCGCACCGTGGATACTTTATTGCAGTTGGTATTCGTACATCGCGGCTGGGATTCGAGGCTCAGTGACTGACTATACATCTTCGTGTTCTAGATGTCATGAACAGGGTAGGAAGTTTGGAAGAAACACTAGATTATAATATTTACTCGAAGAATTACGACTGCTATCCTTTTGGCCAACTGTTAATTGAGGCACGCGACCGTTTATCAAAAGAGAATTAGCACATTTCTCTTGAAGTGAAATTGAGTTTTATGCGTGTTTTAACTTTTCGCAGTTTTTCTTAGCTTTGCTTCCTTTAACGCACGTTAAGTTTAGTTTTAGCAAGACGTGAAAGCGATAGTACACCTTGTCAACTACTGTATTGTCAGTAAATTTTTGTCGGGGTGGTTAAGTTTACAATATTCCCATCCAGCATTTAGCAGTGGCTGAATTAGATAGATACAACCACTAATTGATAATTGTCGATTATGTGAAACACACCCATCCACCCGGGGAGAGCTGTATTAACCCTCCAAGTGATTTCAATGAAATATCTCGTTCATCAAAATCTAATTTCGCCCCTAATGACGAGATATCTCTTCAATAAGTTGCCGATTCTGTTTTAATAGACGAGATCACTGGGTAGGTAGGTATTTTAATTAACATTGCAATGGAGCAACACAACGGAAAAGTGGCGACGGTCCGGGATTAATCCCCAAAGAAATATCCGAGGACACCACGTAATTTTGATTCGTCAGATTATGCGATGAAATCAATTTCTGGTCTGTTTTTCTTCACTGACGAGATATCTCGTCCATCAAGATCTGGTCAGTTTTGCTAATGACGAGACAACCAAAAGGGTTAAGATGACGAGTACATTTCAGTATGCGTGGCCATGCGATAATTATTTTGTGATCGATTTTGGCCAACCTTTATATGAAGCAACTGGGGTCTGATTGGGCTGCCTCAATAATTCCCCAAAGTTGGTGCCGTGATTGGAGTAATATATAGAAAGCATATATTCATGGACACGTGGTATAATTACTGTGAGGTCGATTCAGCATATGAATAAACTGTACAGTCTCAACAATTACACAATGTCGACACCGCAGACTGGATTGATATATAGAGAGCACACGTTCATGGACGCGTGGTAGGATTATTGTGTGGTCGCTTCTGACCACCCTGTGTGTGAAACAAGTGGGAACTCACTTGGACTATCCATATAAGTCACCAAACTTGACGTCGCTGATTGGATTGATATATAGCGAGCATAGGCTCATGGATGCGTGTTATGAATATTGTGTGGTCGATTCTGACCACCCTGTATATGAAACTGGGATCTCACTTAGGCTACATTAATAATTCGCCAAACTTGGAGTCGCTGATTGGATTGATATATAGCAAGCACACGCTCATGGACGCGTTGTATGCTTATTATGTGGCCGATTCTGACCACCTTGTATATGAAACAACTGGGATATCACTTGGGCTAAATTAATACTTCGCCAAACTTGGAGTCGCTGATTGGATTGATATAGAGAGAGCACACGTTCGTGGACGCGTGGTATGATTATTTTGTGCTCAATTCTGACTACCCTGTGTATGAAGCAACTGGGCCTATTCAACAATTCCCCAAAGTCGGCGATTGGAGTAATATAAAGAGAGCAACACCATGAATTTTTCTCAGAATAATCTTAATAAAGACATAACGACTTGGCATGGAACTGTTTGATATCATCTCACCAGAATAAACCAGTGAAAAGAAATTTAAAAATCCAAATACAGATCTACACATCAGATATGCCGGAACAGTCATTTTTTGTGATTACCCGAGTATTTTCTTCAGAAGGCCTAAACAGACGAATTTGAAATGAAAGGGTCAAACGTTCTTTTAAAATAAAACCAGCCTATTAAACATAATATTGCCAATAGTTTTGAAGAGTGCGTATGGACATTTACCTAAAGTGAGAATTGACGGTATCTCGCGTAAAGGTCGCTGTAACTGCTAAATTTTTTAAAAACAATGGTTTTATCTTCGGTAAAAGCCTAAATTGACAAATGGGAAATGAAAAATCAAACATCATTTAAAGATGAAAACATCCTATTGTAGAGGGTATAGCGTTAGTTTCGAACAGTCCGTATGAACATTTACCCAAAGTAAGAATTGACGGTATCACGCGTCAGGGTCGCTGGACTGCCAATTTTTATGATAACCTAATGGGTATTGTCTTCAGAAAAGCTTAAACAGACAAATCTGAAATGAAAGGGTCAAATGTCTTCAAAGATGAAAGCAGCCTTTTGAATAGTGTATAGATAGCAGTTTCGAACGGTCCGTATGAACATAAGCGTCATGCAAAATTCAGTTGCTGGACTGCCAATTTTTATGATAACCTAATGGGTATTGTCTTCAGAAAAGCTTCAACAAACAAATCTGAAATGAAAGGGTCAAATGTCTTTCAAAGATGAAAGCAGTATTTTGAATAGTGTATAGATAGCAGTTTCGAACAGTCCGTATGGACATAAGCGTCATGCAAAATTCAGATGCAAACGTCGTGTATGCAGGAAAACAAACAAAAAATTATCATCGTGGCCCAAAAAGCAAGAACTCTCACGAAGGCATCTAATGTTAATCATACCTTTGAAGAAGCTTTTTACCTCACTCCCACACTGCATGCTACCATTGTCATAGGGTCCTTCCATAAAGCTTCGTACGGGGATCCGCCTAAGTAGGCTTTTCATCTTTCATTGTCTCGAATATTTAGTTTCGCCGCGGGCAACGTTTTGCCTTTTTTTTTCAAATATGAACTTTTGCTCTGTCCCGTTTTTTGTTCTTGCCCACATTCACCGCGACTTGGGTCTCAGACAATGGCCAGCGCTCCCGCAAATTACGACGAGCCGCGTCGCAATTTGGAGAAGGACTGAATTCCGCCGGCCAAACAAAAACAAAAGCTGGACGCCTTTCGTCGGTCCGTCTCAAACTGGTTTGTTGTTTTGAAGCCGGAAAGGAAAATGACAGGTATTTCCCAATAAACAGAGGTACCACGAGCACGCATTTTAAACCGACCCTCTCAAACCTCCCGCTAAACACCACCTGTAGAAACAGTTTAAAGCCACGCGGAATAGTCTGGAGTGGCTACAAGGTTATTACCTAGGTGGCAGCAACGAGGGTGGCCCCTTTTTGCAAAAATTATTGTAACTCATATCCTTCATCAGAGATGAAAGAGACTAATAACAATGACCTGCGCTTATTTTTCAAGACGGATTTTAAATTTCAGACAATTGTTATTACGGCCCAGAGCTGTGATCCTTCTGACAGTATGTATTTTCAACTTTACAAAAATCAAATGAGTTTAGAATTTGGGTGCAGCTCAAGAGGAATTCCATCTCATTCTCATCAAGAACTTCATTCATTTGATACAACTCAGACTGCGTGAAGTGTTTTTGTAAGCCAGAGTATATATATACGGAGATCAGTCGATCCTTCAGGACTAAGAACCATTCACTATGGGTATGGTAGGTAGATATTTTAATTACGTCGTACTGGAGAAACACAACGGGCTATCGACGACGGTCGGGGATCAATCCCCAAGAGACAACACCACGTAATTTTGAACCACGGTCTGAAGACAAGGCAACACCTCAGCTTGCACCCCAATCTCCAAACTTACACCCACACCACCGTGATCTCTATGGGTATCAGAAGCATATTTCATACTAGCGCACCAATTCAAAGCACTTGTTCCTTATTGTAGTCGGGCCGCGGTAGCCTGGTTGGAAAAGAGGCGGCTGGAGCACGTTAAATCTGTCGTGGCCTCAAAAGTCCTCACGTTGGCATGGTGTCGAAATTTGGACAGAGGGGCTCTGGCTCAGATGTGACCTCGTCATCTGATCGTGGTTCAGAATTGCGTGGTATTGATCTCGTATCTTTTCCTTAGGGTTTGATCCTGGAATGTCGCCAGTAGCCCGTTGTGTTTCTGCCAGTGAGACGTTAATTAAAATACCTACCTATCTTAATGAAGTCCACTGCTATAGCGACCTTAGAGCTGTAGGCGGCGCAGGTATCATTCCTGTCTAGTACATTCCTCCCTGAGTGCATTACTATCTTCCGTGTCAGTAAAATCTTTCATGGCGTGTGTCTATTATTTGATATTGTATGTCTTGTGTCTGGCGCAGCATTGCAAAATATGACTGTTCCGCCATAAAACACCCAAATCAACCACCCTTAGTGAGTCGATTCAATTCCTGTCACGCTCGACTTCCTGGATGTATTTCTTTTACGTCAGTAAAACTTTCCTTGAGGGTCCATTCTCATTTACTTGACGTTGTTTGGCGCAGCTTGGTCAAATATGGCCGCCATAAAGCGCAATACAAACAATCAAACTTAGTGAAGTCAGTGAACATGATGGTTTGGTTGGAAAGGGTGTAGTAAAAATAATTCAAAATCAAGTTGCGGTTCATTTAACTCTTAAGCTGGTTTAAATAAAGAAGAAAAAAAAAACGTCTGTTTGTAAGATAGTTGCAACTGTTGTTGCAACTATCTTACCTTAGTTGTAACCTTATTAACCGTCCTGGTGGTTGTCTCGACGTATCACTCATCACTAGCAAAATTGATCAGATTTTGATGGAAGGACGATATACCTCGTCATTCAAAAAGCCTAGTTGTAACCTTATAATAAAGATAGTTGTAACCTTATTAACTCTCCTGGTGGTTGTCTCGACGTATCACTCATCACTAGCAAAATTAATCAGATTTTGATGGAAGGACGATATACCTCGTCATTCAAAAAGCCTAGTTGTAACCTTATAATAAAGATAGTTGTAACCTTATTAACTCTCCTGGTGGTTGTCTCGACGTATCACTCATCACTAGCAAAATTAATCAGATTTTGATGGAAGGACGATATACCTCGTCATTCAAAAAGCCTAGTTGTAACCTTATAATAAAGATAGTTGTAACCTTAAGATAGTTGTAAACTTATGATAGTTGTAACCTTATTAACCCTCCTGGTGGTTGTCTCGACGTATCACTCATCACTAGCAAAATTAATCAGATTTTGATGGAAGGACGATATACCTCGTCATTCAAAAAGCCTAGTTGTAACCTTATAATAAAGATAGTTGTAACCTTAAGATAGTTGTAAACTTATGATAGTTGTAACCTTATTAACCCTCCTGGTGGTTGTCTCGACGTATCACTCATCACTAGCAAAATTAATCAGATTTTGATGGCAGGACGATATACCTCGTCATTCAAAAAGTCTGACCAGATCTTGATCCCGTCATCAAAAAAACATTAGCAATATCTTCATGACGAGATATCTCATCATTTGAAAAACCTGACCAGATCTTGATCTCGTGATTACTAAAATTGGTCAGATCTTGTAGGACACGATATCTCATTGAAACCTTGGATGGTAAAATGAGAATATTTAACCTCTATGTGTTATATAGGGTGGTGAGGGCAAGGGAGTTTGAGGGTGTAAATTATCGTAACTCATATCCGTCATCAGAGATTAAAGAGCAGAGCTGTGATCTGACTGCTTATTTTTCCATCTTCACAAAAATCAAAGCTGTTGAGAATTTGGGGGTGTAGCTGGAATGGAATGCCCAGTTGGCAGAGTCACGGATTAGGGATAGGAGAGATGCAAGGACGGAAACTCGATCCAAACAACAGCGTCGTGTACGTGAGGGCTGCTGCACATTAAAACTGTCGTAAAATTAATGTCCTCACGTTGGCGTGATGTGGAAACATAGAGGTGGGGTGCCAGCTCAGGTGTTCGCATCGCCATATAACCATGCACCAGCACTTGTACACGACGGTCTTTGGTTGGATTCGAACTCGGAACTCTCCGGTTGCTAATGCGTTACTCTTCCAACCGAGCTACCGCGGGCTCCTTGTTTGAGAAGGAAGATTCTCGAATTCTTTGGAAATCTGACCCCACAGATACAGTATATCGAAGCATATAAAAGCAAAACAAACTGGAATTGTGAATAATTTTTATAAATAAAGTGGCAGTCGTTTTGTCCCATTTGTTTTTGTGTTGCTCATTGCTTACCATTCAGAATAGATTTTTGGTAGAGATCATTAATCCCATGATGCTAAAATGAAGATTTCCTTTAAGCCAATGAGAATTATTTCTCAGAATAGTTTTGTTGAGATTCTTTCAGATAATTTTCTCAAGATCTTGAAACGATTTTCGGTTGAGCCCCGAGTCGCCACGAATCAAAGGCCGGCGACCTTTGAAGATGCGATATCGTTGATGTCTAAGAGGACAGTCTAACCATAAAAAAGATTTCTAAACACAGCGAGAGAGATAGGATGCGAAAAACGCAAATTCCATTTGCAAAATGCAATACCATTCGCAATTCCTTTCTCCATAGTCTGAACACAAGCGATCGGCGGTGTCGTTCAGATGTTCACAGTTTCATCTCGATACAATTTTCGGTTGAGCATCGCGTGGCCTCGCATCAAAGACGGTCAAGGAGAAGACGCGATATCATTAGTGTCTATGGCGAGCAACCCAACTACAGAAAAGAATCCCGAACATAGAAAACGAGCCAAGGATAGGATGCTGAAAAAGCAATGCCATTCGCAAAATGCAATACAATTCGCAATTCCTTTCTCCATAGTTTGAACACAAGAGATCGGCGGTGTCGTCCAGATGCTCACAGTTTCATCTCGATACAATTTTCGGTTGAGCATCGCGTGGCCTCGCATCAAAGACGGTCAAGGAGAAGACGCGATATCATTAGTGTCTATGGCGAGCAACCCAACTACAGAAAAGAATCCCGAACATAGAAAACGAGCCAAGGATAGGATGCTGAAAAAGCAATGCCATTCGCAAAATGCAATACAATTCGCAATTCCTTTCTCCATAGTTTGAACACAAGAGATCGGCGGTGTCGTCCAGATGCTCACAGTTTCATCTCGATACAATTTTCGGTTGAGCATCGCGTGGCCTCGCATCAAAGACGGTCAAGGAGAAGACGCGATATCATTAGTGTCTATGGCGAGCAACCCAACTACAGAAAAGAATCCCGAACATAGAAAACGAGCCAAGGATAGGATGCTGAAAAAGCAATGCCATTCGCAAAATGCAATACCATTCGCAATTCCTTTCTCCATAGTCTGAACACAAGAGATCGGCGGTGTCGTCCAGATGCTCACAGTTTCATCTCGATACAATTTTCGGTTGAGCATCGCGTGGCCTCGCATCAAAGACGGTCAAGGAGAAGACGCGATATCATTAGTGTCTATGGCGAGCAACCCAACTACAGAAAAGAATCCCGAACATAGAAAACGAGCCAAGGATAGGATGCTGAAAAAGCAATGCCATTCGCAAAATGCAATACCATTCGCAATTCCTTTCTCCATAGTCTGAACACAAGAGATCGGCGGTGTCGTCCAGATGCTCACAGTTTCATCTCGATACAATTTTCGGTTGAGCATCGCGTGGCCTCGCATCAAAGACGGTCAAGGAGAAGACGCGATATCATTAGTGTCTATGGCGAGCAACCCAACTACAGAAAAGAATCCCGAACATAGAAAACGAGCCAAGGATAGGATGCTGAAAAAGCAATGCCATTCGCAAAATGCAATACAATTCGCAATTCCTTTCTCCATAGTTTGAACACAAGAGATCGGCGGTGTCGTCCAGATGCTCACAGTTTCATCTCGATACAATTTTCGGTTGAGCATCGCGTGGCCTCGCATCAAAGACGGTCAAGGAGAAGACGCGATATCATTAGTGTCTATGGCGAGCAACCCAACTACAGAAAATAATCCCGAACATAGAAAACGAGCCAAGGATAGGATGCTGAAAAAGCAATGCCATTCGCAAAATGCAATACAATTCGCTATTTCTTTTTCCACAGCCTGAACACAAGCAAATGGCGGTGTCATCTATGTTTTTACAATTTCATCCTGAAATGGTTTTGTGTAGAGCTTCGCTTCGCAGTGTTATTTTAGCAATCTAGAAGGATAAAATCAAAACACGGCATTAAAAAATACAATGGTTTTGGGCCGTGAGGAATACGATACTGGTTTTAATGTATATTGTATGTATTTAATGTATACAACTACATTTTTTGTTAGTATTTGAAAGAAAAAATATACTAGAACTATAGAAATCGGTTAATTTTGCCCAGTATATAAGACCAACTAGATTAATTAGTAACCGTATTAGTGTAATTTATTTTTGTATACTTGAATAAAACTCAATACCTAAAATTTTTTTTTTTGTAATAAAGCAGATATATGTAATAGAAGAACCAAAAGGGAAAACATTTATTGGAAAAATATTTATAAGACTATTCCTTCGGAATCACTTCGCCTACTGATGTGTTTAAATCAAGTGAGTAATCTAACAAATAAATCTACTACTACAAAGTAATCTACTCATTAAATCTGTTATTCCTGTCAGTTCTTGATGTTTTTCCAGTGAGCAGTTTTCTGTTTTGCCTATTGTTTTATTTACTGTCTCTTGCGCTTTTTCTGAGAACTGAGGAATTGGAGGAATACAATACCCTTTCTGTGGATCTGTATTTCGTGTTGCTTCGGGTATTGAGTACCAAGAATACTCTATGAGGTATTATCATGAACGTGCTTCGAGTACTCAGTAAACTTATTCAAGTTTTTCTGGAAACCGGAATTGAAACATTCTAAAATGACATGGAAGGGAGCTCGATTAATTTTTCGTTGATCTCGCTATTTCGGCAGACCTCTCAGCATTTCTAAAAACATCACAAGCTGTATTTTCATTGTTAGTATTCCTTGATTAGTATTTGAGCATATCTACCCACATACCGAACTCGGCCTTAAACGTATTTTGCATTTGTTTCGTTCTGGGGCCACTTTATTCTTATATTTAGACCCCGAACTTGCCACGTTTTGATTTCAGATTTCTATGAGATGTGGAGTAAGAATTAAAAAACGTATCCCCACAAATGCAAGGATGCTAATCCAAAAAAAAATTTTGTAGACTTTTCCTGAAATTGTATTCAGGTTGTTCATTACGCTTGGTTTTGCTTCACACAAATAACATTTTGGATCGATTTCCACGGCATAACAAACATACAATCTACCATACAAAAAATAATGTATCACTTCCTTCTCATTTACAAATACTTTTGTGCGTTATAGCATGCGAGAGCATAGCAATTTGATTTTCGACATCATTAACTTCACAAGCAGCTAAGTCTAGCAATTCCTTGGCAAAAAGAATTTGAAAGGACAATGGTTTCTGGAACAAGATGATACAAAATTCTGTCAAATACTTTTTTACCACCGTTAGTATAAGCAAATTTGCAAAGGTACCATAGAAATACCAGAGACTTGTTCAGATTGATGTTCATAGAAATATTTTGGTCGATACACACACACATATTTTGCTCTGCACCATCCAGTCCTACTTTATAGTTATATTTAGGGTACCATCTTTTGACGCACACAGCCAACATTTCAAGGTAGGTAGACAGTTGAATCGCACTGGAGCTAAAGGACATGTTCCAGAACTGCTCATAACCGTTTTACAGAGTGGTCGCAGATTGACTAGTTGTGCTTCAGCTGAAGTTTCCGTGATAATAATCACGGAACGGTACAGCTGCTTTTACTTTATCATAAGGGTATATAATTTAAAGTGCTTTACTTGGAGTATAATTTTAATTGGTAAATGGGAAGATAGGCTTTCTACTATTGCTGCAAACGCTTGTTTTGCAGATAATTTTACTGGCTTTTTTTTTTTAAGACCTAGGTTCCTTTTCATTATTGCATCTCTTGGGGGAAGTAAAGGATTTCTCTCTGCAGGTTGAAGTAGAAAATCTTTCTCGTGTCTTTCGAAGTTCTACTTCAGCGGCCATTGACAATTCTTCTTGACCAGTAGTCTATACAAGGTATGAGACTTCTGTATTTTTGAACTTCGAACTGCTTGCTTGAAAATCTATTTGAGGCCTTTCAGGTTTATTTGTCAAGCCACTTTCTGAATTATTCGATAGATCATTAATCTCGTGATGCTAAATGTAGATTTCCTTGAAGATTCCTTATTTCTCAGAATAATTTTCTTGAGATTCTATCAGATAATTTTGTCAAGAGCCTGAAACGATTTTCGGTTGAGCCCCGAGCCGCCTCGAATCAAAGGTCAGCGACGGAAGATGAAGCGATATCGTTGGTGTCTCAAGAAAGCAGTTTAACCATAGAAATAGAATCCTGAATATAGCAAGCGGGCGAGAGATAGGATGCGGAAAACACAATCCAATTCTCAAAATGCAATACCATTCACAAAATGCAATACCAATCGCAAAATGCAATACCATTCGCAAAATGCAATACCATTCGCAAAATGCAATGCCATTTGTAATTCATTTATCCACAGTCTGAACACAAGCGGGCGACGGTGTCATTCAGGTGTCCACTATTTGAATTCAGAAACGATTTTCGGTAGAGCCCCGCGTCGCCTCGAATCAAAGGCCAGCGACGGAAGAAGACGCGATATCGTTGGTGTCTCAAGCGAGCAGTCTAACCATTGAAAAAGAATCCTGAATGAGAAAGCGAGCGAGAGATAGGATGCGGAAAACACAATCCAATTCGCAAAATGCAATAACATTTACAATTCATTTCTCCACAGTCTGAACACAAGAGAGCAGAGGTGTCATTCAGGTGTCCAAAGTTTGAATCCAGAAACGATTTTCGGTAGAGCCCCGCGTCACCTCGAATCAAAGACCAGCGACGGAAGAAGACGCGATATCGTTGGTGTCTCAAGCGAGCAGTCTAACCATTGAAAAAGAATCCCGAATAAGAAAGAGAGCGAGAGATAGGATGCGGAAAACACAATCCAATTCGCAAAATGCAATAACATTTACAATTCATTTCTCCACAGTCTGAACACAAGAGAGCAGAGGTGTCATTCAGGTGTAAAAAGTTTGAATCCAGAAACGATTTTCGGTAGAGCCCCGCGTCGCCTCGAATCAAAGACCGGCGACGGAAGAAGACGCGATATCGTTGGTGTCTCAAGCGAGCAGTCTAACCACTGAAAAAGAATCCTGAATATAGAAAGCGAGAGATAGGAAGCAGAAAACACAATCCAATTCGCAAAATGCAATACCATTTGCAATTCATGTCTCCACAGTCTGAACACAAGCGAGCAGCGGTGTCATTCCAAAGTCCAAAGTTTGAATCCAGAATTGATTTTCGGTAGAGCCCCGCGTTGCCTCGAATCAAAGACAGGCGACGGAAGAAGACACGATATCGTTGGAATCTCAAGCGAGCAGTCTAACCATAGAAAAAGAATCCTGAATATAACAAGGGGGCGAGAGATAGAATGAGGAAAACACAATTCCTTTCTTCACAGTCTGAACACAAGCGAGCGACGGTGTCATTCAGATGTCCACAGTTTGAATCCAGAAACGATTTTCGGTAGAGCCCCGCGTCGCCTCGAATCAAAGGCCGGCGACGGAAGAAGACGCGATATCGTTGGTGTCTCAAGCGAGCAGTCTAACCACAAAAAAAAGAATCCTGAATATAGAAAGCGAGCGAGAGATAGGAAGGGGGAAAACAAAAAATAATAATCATCATCACACAAAAAGAAAAACACTTCTGGCCAAATCCGGTTTCCAGTTTCTACATAAGATAATATCCATCGTACGCCCCAGGAGGCAAGTCGCATCTCATAGTAGTGGAGGGGGAAAAAATCCAAAAAATATGAGCTTGGTGATCTGTATCTAAAGCACAGATACACTACTTTAATATTCCGCTGATAGTTCGTACACGGGGAGTGGACCCGGTCAAGCAGCCCCTATTTAGGGAGGGGACAATGGAATGTTGACTATGGGGGTTGCAAAAGCTAGGTGCGTCTCATTGCTGAAGCAGCACATTTAATGCATTAATCATGACAATGTGTCTGTGCCTCCCTCTTGCGTATATCCATCCATAGCCGGCGTCTTCTCTCGTTTTTGTCCGTCGTAGGAAACCCAGCTCATTCCTACTTAACCTTTGCATCATCTTCCAACTTTTTTATTGGTATTGCTTTTAATTTATTTCCTGATAGATGTAAACTATTTGACGCTTCACTTGTTTTAAAGAGTTATGTATATATACAGGGATAACTACCACACCCCCTTGGTTGCGCGTGTTTGTATTAAAAACGAAAACAACTTTTTCCCAGGGCCCGGGTGTGCTTTTCTCTTCTTCATGCATTATCGGTAAAAGAGGAATAATTAAAGAGCTAAGCTCGGTAATATTCATCCTCGTCTCTGCGCCTTTGAAACAGAGCTAGGAATATAAATGAATCGCAGATGTCTTGTCTGGCCAGTACCTTTTCTTCCACTCCCTTTTTCGAGCGTGCGTTTCTTTCTTCTTTTCGCCCCAATAAAGCATTAGTTAAACACAGGTATAACGAGAGGTTAGTAAAGCTCCGCAGGAATTCCAGCGGCCACGATTGTTATCAGGTTCGCAAGTCCGTTTCTGCGAAGGAGGTACACAAAAAACGTCGCCAGACGCTGAAAAGGGGGAGAGACTAAATTGAGGTAAAGTGCACGCGAGGGGCTTTAATTGAGCCTCTTAGATTTGTTCTGGGTTCAGGAAAGGTGCGCTTTTCAGGAGTGCAGATTTCAAACTTAGCGCGCAGATAACATGTACGGCATGCGTGACTTTGTTTTCAAAAAGCTCCATTTCCCCTTCAATTTAGAAAATTGTTCAAAACTTATACAATAAGGAACTTGGAATTCCGAAAAGATCACAAGAGACCGAATTGAAATATGTCATAAGCAACTCTAATGGAATATTCAGACTAACAATAAACAAGAGTATTTTTCGAAACATGCTATCCCTAATCTAAAATATCGCTGTTGTTCAAAACTAATACAATGAGGAACTTGAAATTCCTAAATGATATGGGGCGGACACAAAGAACAAAATTGAAATATTTCATAAATAAATTTAATGAAATATTTACAGACAAAAAAAAAACAATCGTTCTCAAGGAGGCATTCAATCCATAATCTGAAATAGCACAACCAACAGTACGTGCTTTCATAACAGGTAACTGAAAATTTCTGGATAATAGTCTTGTCATTTAGAAACTATTACCCCTTTCAACACATAGTTGAGTACAACTACGAGTTTGTATACGTACACCTATTGATACGAGAATTTATGAAAGATCAGTGCCGTCTCCAAGTAAATTTTTTGGCTGGTTTGCCGCTCTAGAGTGATCTCGTGCTTTACGAGGACTAATTACAACAGGACATAAAGGAGATTTAAAAGTAGAGTGAGTCACACACACATGGTACTTTTTATGTGGTCAAGATCATGTGACCAAAACTAGTAGTAACGTGACCCTTAGACTATTTCCGTCTAACGGGGGTAAACGAACATTCATCAATCTCATTGGTCCACGGGACGGGATAAGACTACCATTTATTGATTCATCATGTGATTGGTAGTAGATCGACTCAGTAGTAAACTTTGGTGATTTCCCCATTTTTCGTAGTCATTCTATTGAAATTCGCAATCACACATCTACCCAGTCATAAAATGCTACATCGCCAAACGAGGCGATAAAATTTCAAATCGGCCAATCAGATAAAATTTTCACAGAGCAGTCACGTGACAACTAGTCGACATGTTGGTCGCACTCTTTTGAAGCTCTTCTCAATAGCTCAGTTTACTTATGTTTTAAGCATATGAGGCTAGAGCGCTAACCACTTATTTATTGAGGTGGTAAAAAAATCTTGACTGCAGAAGTAATGGCTGCAACAGTTAGATACAACTACGAGATTGAATCGGATTCCCCAATGGATCAGAGAAAGAAGCAACAGCAAAGGATCGTAAAGCATAAGAGAGCATGCTGAAATTTCAATATGGTTGCATTACTTAGTGTTTCTTTCCGTGCAGAAAAACCCTGTTATTAACGCTCCAAGAGGCCCAACTAAGGCTCAGAGGAATTTCTGTGTGATGACAGAAAATCCAAAATATTTAGAGGAGTGAGAAGTCCTGGTATCAGGATTATATGTCTGAATATTTAGGGTCGTCCATTTGTAGCATGACAATTTTTATGTACATATTCAAACTGAATTTTCTGAACTGTGAACATGCCTGTGGAGGGTTAACACATTGTTTTCAGGAATGCATTTGAGATGGGTAAAGCCTGTTTTCATACAATAAAAGTTATAACACTGTTATTATTAACCTTGTGAGTTAGCCACTAAAAAAATACTAACCATTAGCAACTAATTTGAACGGCAATTATTAACTTTTCGAAGCTGACGATTGCTTTAACATACATTAACTAAATGCATCGTTATTTTTTTAAATTTCAATTGACGAATTTAAGATTTAATTATATTCTAATTGCTTTACTGCTATCTCAATTATGTTTATCTGCAATCGCTAATATTTTCGATAGCAGTTGCTGACAGTTATTTCGCAATAACAATGTTATTCAAATACCAACGAAATAACATGCAACGGCAATAATGCGCCTTTCAAAAACTAAAACATATCGAAACTTTGCTTCGATATACACGGCTGAATACAAAATAGCAAACAAATGTCTTCAAAATACATTATTTGAAAGACCGAGTAGAAACTTCAGAAAATGGACAAAGCAAGACGAGCCTAGTTCCAAATCAGGTAAGGTACCCAGAATAATAATAACAGCTTCGAATGAGTTATAAATATTTAACAAACCAAAACAATAACACTTCATGGGACATTTCGAATTCTAGGAAGGGACAAAAAATAAAGAGATATGCCTTCTGGGAATTCATACTCCGGTTAAATCGACGAGAACACAAAGACATTTCAGGTAGATAGGAATCCTATTTACGAATTCCTTCGTCATCTAACCTGGAGATCATACACATAATTCAATCGCTTAATAAACGAAAAACTTCGTATTATATTAAAAACAGCAGGGAAAGAACATCTAAATGTCTTAAGATTAAGCAAAATTCTTCATTTGTTATACATATAACAAAGCGAAAAACTCTCTTCAATGTCCTTGAAAAGGAATAAGGAAAAAATACAAACGGAACTATATGAAATTAGGTATGCTTTGGGAAGAGCAATATTTTTACTCCGATTCGACTAAACAATAACAATCTTTCAGCAGTTCTCATTGTTACAGGCCCTTAATACATATCCATTTTTATTTCGTTGGCTACGGAGAAAATATTCTTAAACAAATTGAAGATTCCCAATCTCTTGAAGTAGTTGGCCAGTCTGCCGTTTATATCCTTCATTGAAGACTAAACAAAAGCGAATATGAAAACACAAAAAAGCGCTTTCTTGCAAATAACGAGTGTATTTGAAGAATAGGTCTAGGAATAATAGAACAGTCAGAGGTGTAGTACTTAGTTTATTGCTCAATGGTTATTTCTTTGCCCCAAGAAGGCTAATTAGACAGAGGAATACAGTTCGAAGAAGCGTAAAGAACATCAATTTGCTAGCACGTTTTATTTCGGAATGCGTAATTTTAGTTTACCAACACACAAAAATTTAAATTGCGTACAAAAATATGCAACTGAAACATGATTTATAAGGACGGACATTCTATACATAAATGATGATACCAACAAGTTCACATTATTTTATGTCATCAGACATCAAGAAGCGAAATTAACCGATACAATTATATTGTTGATACAATTATTTACAGGATGACCAATTTCAGTTTTTGTCAAATATGAGATAAATGTGTATCATTTAAAGAATGTATTTTTAGGTGTTGAGATGAATATGTATAGATTATTCAAACCAGGTTATTAATTTATACCTTCACGATAAATTTTTTCTAACCAGTTATTTATCTTACTTCACCTTCGTATGGAATAATTTTAACTTAAAATTTGTGGATTGAATCACTTTTTTCAAACATTCCTATTTTTCTACTTATTGCTTGAAAGAAATTTTCAATAGTATCTGAGCACCAAGACTTCTAGCACTGCACAGATTTAGTCTTTAAACATCATTTACATCATTGCTCTAAATCAATTTTTATAGAAGTTTGTAATAGTTATCACCTGTATTGTGCTTAAGTTTAGTCATCAAATATATTTTACTCATATATAACTGCTCCATTTACTCATATTAATGCTATCGATTATATGCACTAAACCGCTACCAATGTAAGATCTAGAACCACTTGTTAGGTAGAACTAGAACCACTTGTAATAGTAAAATGGTATACCTAATTAGTTGCACGAAACAAAAGATCGAAATTGTTTTTTTAGTGTTAAATCCGAAATCGAATCTGTGTTCTGACTAGGGATAAAACCACGGAAATGCAACAAAACAACAATTATAAAAACAATAAAGTGAGTCTCTAAAATTAGATTCTTAAAGATTAAATTATCAGTCAGAGGAATTTCAGTGGCATGAAAATTCTACTTGTGAAGGTCGACCTTCAGACAGGATAAAAAGAAAAACCTCCATGGGTGGAATTAGTCGGTAAAAATATGCGGTTTTTAACGAATATGTAACAAGAGAATAAAGAGATTGAACGGATTGATGATGAATAAAAAGTAGTTTATCATTCAGACTTATTGTAATTGCTTTTATTATGTGTAAGGAACTCTCGTATCGTATAACAAAATCTATTCATATAACTTATCACTTCACGCAAGTGGTAAATAATCCACACTAAAGTATTGTCTGTCTACCATGGGTTTAGCTCCAGACACAAAATCTGTCCCTGTCTGTTGCCGTAAAAACGGACATCTGTCCTATTTTCCAAAGGGGAGGCTTGTAGAAATTTTTTCAAGTTTATCACATTAGCGCATTTGATAATAAATTGGAAGTATAGTTGTTTTAATTTTTGTTTATTGTTGAGTCTATACAGTTTTCTACCACTTTCCACGCGATCTTTAGCGAAAAACAAAATGAGTCTTCAAAAAAGTTAATTCTACTCAAAATGAATAGCCCAATGTGTCGCTCCCCCCCTTTGCCAAGTTAATTCAAATGTCTACCTACCCTACTCAAAATGAACGAGGCCTGTTTCTATAGTGACCGCTACCACTCAAGACGTGGTGTCGGGAGCGGTTCTCGTAGCAGACAGGCAGTGAAGCCAGTTTCAGAAACAAAATTCGAGAGGGTTCATTTCTCTTATTCTCATATGTTCTGAAAGTTTGACATCCGAAAAACCCCTTCCTTTACTGATGTTTAATTCTCTACTGATTGACTGTTGTAAACCATGAGATCATAAAAACCGATAGATTTACCGAGAGCAGAGGAAAAAAAAAAACTCGGAATAAGAATCGCAAACTATACTAAAGATTACGCGTTTTTCATTTAAAATTTGACCAATACTGATTATTATATACTTTATATGGATTATAGATATACTTTTTAAGTCTCAGTATACAGAATAATCGTATATTTTACTTGTCTTAGTATACGAAGAGTATTTATACACTTAAGTAGCATTAGTATACCGATAATACTTATTTATTTTAAATTTTAGAATACCAGAATATTTATGTTTTAGTATACCGAGAATATTTATGTTTTAGTATACCGAGAATATGTATATATACACATTAGCTAGCAGCCTTAAATATACTTATAATATTTATATACTTTAGCAGTCTCGATATACCTAGGTAGCCATCTTTAGTATACCTATAATATTTCTGCCTTAGCACGAAGCTAAATATACCTATAATAATTATATAACTTAGATAGCAGTTTAATATACATATAATAACAATAATCGCATCACACCTGAAAAGGTTAAAACGATGCCGGGCTCAGGCCCCAAGAATCTGCCGCTTAGCGACAAAAATACTTTAATTGAAGCGCAGTTCTATTCTGCATGCTCGTCAACCGGCATTCTTCTGCGACTGCAAGAAGCAAAGTAAACGACAAACTCTGAGCTTAAATTCTCATTCTGTTTGGACAAACATTCCACTGAAGAGCATATAAGATGGTACCGGACGCATGCCCAACAATCTACTAGACATTAACAAAAACATTTACTTCAAATGAGGCGAAATGCTCGTCAACTGGCATTCTTCTGCGACAGAAAGAAACAAATAGACGATACACTCTAAGCAGGAGTCCCCATACTGTTTGGGAAAATTTCCCACTGCCCCTGAAAAGCTTAAGGTACCGGGCTCAGGTCCCAAGAAACTACTGCTCAGCAACAGAAAAACCTTTACTTCAACCGAGGCGCAATGCTTCTCTTCTGCATGCTCGTCAACCGGCATTCTTCTGCGACTGCAAGAAACAAAATAAACGACAAACTCTGAACTCGAGTCCCCACACTGTTTGCGGCTTCCGTTAATTGGTTTCTGACCCATCAAACTTCAGAAAAACGAGACCATGGAGGGACGTGGGCGGACTCTCATCGTCAAAAATAAACACGCGTCTCCTAGAAAAATATTTCTTTTTCTTCGTCCTTTCCTCTTGATGTCCAGGGACTTTAAAATAAATAGATACGTCCCGGCAAGAGTGCAGCAGCTGTATTCTACAACCTTGTACAACTCGACCTGTATCCACCCTCCAGTGGCGATGAGAATTCACCGCTGACCCTTGTTCTCGAGACAAGAATATATCCCTGTTCCCCATCAAAGGCCAAAATGAACCTTAACCATTTTGCTGACGCCCTCCCCCCGTACTTAGCTTTTTTTACTATATTCATTTATTTATTTTTCTTCTTTTTAAAGCGGTCTCACCGACCACCTGATGGCATGCCGCAGATAATAAGATTTGAGATAGCTTCGAGTTGAGCGAGAAGATACTAGTGGGGGTTCCAACCTGTCCAGCATTCCCCTCTGTCAAATATTTGGGTTTATTTATTTTATTATTTTTGCTCGTCTTTTTTTCCTTCTCCCTTCCATCTTCCTGCGTTTTCCGAGCTACGCCTTGGTGGAAACGCAGAATAATTTCTCGGTAGTACTTTCAAGGATCTCCATCCAGTGTTAACAGCGTCCTTATTAAGTTGGGAAGGTACCTGCGGAACAGAACGGTGGGGAGTGGGAAAGGTATACAAGTGATCGTGTGTCAGGAAGGTATACACCTGATCGTGGGTCAGCAAGCCTCCAGAGCTGATTTAAACAGGAAACACAGACAAAGGTTTATTTATGTAGTAACAAATAAAAGGGAAACAACGCTGTCCAGACATACGAGTAATGAGATCGACTGGAATTTTTTGAGCTTTTCAAAAAAAAAAGTATAGAAGATTCGTTTTCCTGGCGACATTATATACCCGCTCAATGCAGCTCAAATAAAAGAAAAACCATCATTTGGAAACGGACAAATTCAACTATGGAAACATTTCGGCAATAAAGTTTTATGAGGAAGAAATTAAGGGTTAAAATATAAGGTTAAGCATACTTATGAATTTAACTGGGCAAGTAAAATGAACATAATGGAATCGCCTGAAATTTTTTGACAAATTTTTCAGAAAAAGAAGGCCGTCTCTATTCTGAAGATATTTCTGTATCTTGGTAGAAAAAGTGCCTTTGTCCAAAATTCGCTGATTTCGAGCTGTGTCCACAAATCATTCAAAGATAGTAAAAGTCATGGTATAATAAGAGTGTCATTGTCATTCTGACAGTAGATTTATGAAAGAGTTAACACATTGGAAAGTATTTTTATACGCCGTTTAAAAAAATAATAACTAAATCAGTTGTTACCAAAAACTTTCAAAATAGACATTGGCCCCTGTTCTACCAACTCATTTAATATGCTCCAAAATGAGTTCAACGAAATGAAAAATCCTCATTTGAAAATGAAACTCATTTTAAGATTTTTTAATTTTTTTACCAAAAAAAAAAACCACTTTTACCAAACAGTCAAGACAAAAGAAATTGTTGAGCAGCGTTTCAAATTGGTGTGTTTTATTCGTAATAAAACAAAACTATAGCTAGAGGAAATACTTTATTCACTTTTCCTCCTTTTCATCTTCGAGATTGATTCCGGACAGTAGTTAATAACCCGTTGTGTTACTCTCCTTTTATTTCTTGTGTTGGTTTATAAAACTCAAAGAAAAGTATAATATCTTGTAATGGATAAACTAGTCTGGAAAATTTCCATGAACTAGCGAACACCTGACTACGTACTATATAAAACACTGTTTTACAGTATGCAATAGTGTAAAGCAATTGTTGTGGAGTGTAATAATGTTGTGCATTATGTAATAATGTAAAACAGTTGTCGGGGTTTGCATTATGTAATAATGTAAAACAAACGGGAGCGAGCAGCTTAGTTTAATTGTACTGCTGACAAGGAAGCTTTGGTGATACATAAAAAACCCGTCCTAAAGGAATTGTCAAAATATTCAAATGTATCCTTGAGTAACAGACCTTTGTCCCATACTACCATTGACTCATTTGCCAGGGGAACTGAGTTCACAGCACCTGCATTGGCAATATATTAGCAGTTTTGCTTATACAAATTACAGTCAAAATAGTGAAATCTATTTTAAAGTAATGGACATTGGTCTCATTGTATACCACCGACTCAGTTGCCAAGGGTGTTAAGTTCCAAGCAGCTACATTGGTGATATGATAAAAATATTGCTTGTTAAAAGATAAGTCGAAATAGTGACTAGTCTATTCTAAAGTAATGGATCTTTGTCTCATTTTACCACTGACTCAATTACGTGAAGAACTTGAGTTCCCAGCATCTACATTGGTAATATGTAAAAAATTGTGTTCGCACAAAGAACATGCAAATCATTAAGATCTATCTAAAGTATGAAGCTTTGTCTCATTCTACCACTGACTCAGTTGACGGAGAAACTGAGTTCCCACAGTCTACACTGGGATGTGTTAAAAATACTGTTTGTACAAAGAACAGTCAAAATAGTAAAGATCTATCTAAAGTATGAACTTTTGCGGCATTCTACCGCGAATTTAGTTGCCAGAAGATCTGAGTTCCCAAAATCCACACTGGCGATATGATAGAAATACTGTTCGTACGAGGAATAGTCAAAATAGTGCGGTCTTTTCCAAAGTAATGGGCCTTTGTCTCATTCCACCACTGACTCAGTTGCAGGGGAACTGAGTTCCCAACATCTGCATTGGCGATAGGTAAAAAATCGTGTTCGTACAAAGAACAGTCAAAATAGTGAGATCTACCTAAACTAATGAACCTTTGTCTCACTGACTCAGATGCTAGAGGCAACCGCGTTTCGAGCGACAATTTAATGGCTTTAAAAAGTACCGCACCGGCATCCTTGATGACCAGTGCACTTTAGCCGCATTGGAAAGGGAAGCATGTTACAAGTTCTTGGTCATAATGATACACTACTGGCGTATACATTGCATCTAACCGTTACAGAGAGAGTGGATCATCTGAGCAGGAAATGCGAAAGATCAGAAAAAGGAGGGGGTAAGACAATTACAGTTCTTTGTTCTAGGATATCAGTGAGGCGCAACGCCCTCTAAGGACACAGGATGATGATTTTTGTCGGTCCTTAGTATTTAATGCTCTCATTTTCTACACGAAAAAGAAAGATCCATTTGTATTGAGAACGAAAGTTCTTTTTACTCCTACCATTGTTGCTCATGGACACCGTAACGGTACATCCAAGTTGTAGCAGAAAAAAAATCCAGAGATGCTAAAACCCGCAAGTATTCCAGTATCCACGTGGTCACAAAACTTCGATCCAGCGGGATTTTGAACATTTATTAAGATTAGAATTTATGCATCTTAAACAAAAATGGCAAATGCTGTCCCTTAGATTGGCTTTGTTTTGCTAAGCAAAAAGTTCGTGGTGGTAGCATTGTTGAGGCAGAGTGGGCATCCTGTACGTATTCAAGATATGGTGACACTGACTTGTTTTCTTAATACAATTTCGGCACGTCGCCAATAAAAATTGCAAAGAAGGAATTCTGAATTGATACATGATTGGTCAACACCAATTATCAAACGTAGACAAAACGGCGATAAACTGCACTTTAATGTAACCCCGATTTGTGTATCATAAAAGGAATAAAAAAAATTATAAACTTCAAATTTAGGAAATATGCTGCACATTTCATGACAAAAATCTTGCACAATACAAGGCTTTTTCAGTAGGTCACACGTTTTGTGAGGGACCTGTATAGTCCCTGAAAGCACAATATACATGAGCGACATTTATTTTACCAATGTTCAAAATACCGAAACACATCGATGTATGAAGGATCTTTGAACAAAAAAGTGCGATATAGCGAAGGGAGTGGTATAGCGTGGATAAGAAAACTGAACTTATAAAAATAAAATGGCATTTATTTTGCTTTAACAATTTTTTAATATCGTAAAACTGTGAGCAAAAACGCAAAATGGGAGTGGGAAAACACTTTTAAAATATTACTTAATAAGGTAGAATATTTTAAACACAAATTCCCTTTCATCCCCTCTTTTGAGATATCCAAATCATTTTAATCAATTTAGTTCAAATAAACAGTTTCCACACATTCAGTTAAATGCCCACTAATCTTTGCAATCAATTCAATTTAAATAGACACTCAAATAGTTTAAACCAATTCAGTTTAAATAGACACCTGAATCTTTTCAACACATTCAGTTTAAAGAGAGACCACATAAATATATTTTTTAACCAATTCAGTTGAGGGATGCACCCAGATCTTTAAAATCAACTCAGTTTAAATAGACGCCCAAATCTTTTAAGCCAATTCAGTATAAAGGGACACACAGTCCTAGTTTCAAGAAAGATAGAAATATCTCTAAAACAGCTAATAGAAAGTTCATCGGCTGACAAATAGAAAAGAGCGATATATCGAGCTGCGATATAGCGAATGGTTACTGCATCACCAGCACCAGCGAAACAAATAACTTCACGTAAGAAACCCAGCATAGGGTAGTAAATCTCTCCAATGATGCATATTACTCACAACAGAGACTGGAAGAAGGGGATTTATTTTCCTTTGTCAGAATAAATATGGGTTTCAGAGATTTCCTCAACCGAGTCACCTCGCTGCTTTCCTGAAAAAATTGCACGATCACCTCAGAAATTCAGGTCGCGACAATAGCAGCGGTTAATGTAACCTTTCTGAGGGCATAAGACCCATAAGAAACCGCTCTAAAGAGGGGATTTCATAGGGGATGGAGTAATCTCCCCGAGATTCCCCCAGTCTCTTTAAATAACTTTTCGACATTCCGCTTTCCCGGTTGGCTTTTCATTCGGTGAAAATACTCTACGAAAATGAAAGGTTATTGTGAATTCGCCCAGGGGGATTAAATATTAGCATTTTTTCAGAGATTTATGCCAAGGGCCCTCTAGAAGTGATTCGCGAGTGGGATATGTTGGCTCAAGTCTACACTCAGACACAAGCTCTAGTGAAAACATTTACTTAAGATACTAATCCTGCGCCGCGAAGTCTAAATAACGTCTGAGGAGCTGTTATGGACAAATAACTTCACGACAGAACTCTGTGGTTGGAATATTCCTTTCTTGCCACAGCGAACACTCAACTTATAAGTGCCTTAGACTTAGCACGGCAACACGCTGGAGCGGCATGCGACGAAGACATCTGACATGCCCATGCGTACTTCGTTTCTGAACAAAAAACGTCGGTTTCCCCATGCGTATTTCAGTTCTGTTACGGCATTATGCAAACCCCGCACAGTGTGTCTTTTTCGAAATCTGGGTGGACAAGATTCAATTTTCATAGTGTCACAGATTGTCAAAAAATATATCATAGTTTAAAAGCAGCATGTCTCCTTACCAGGACCGCGATTTTACTTATCTAAACAATTCCTCCTTACAGGAAGTACAGGGGTTCAAAGTCTTAATTTCTGCGTTGGCTGCAAACCAATCTGGCGTACTTTGAGGAAAACTGAAAAATATAGGTGTTATATTTTCTTTGGCGCTATTTGGTGGATACTATCATTAACTTGTGTTCATCGAGGTATGTTTATGTGCTTTTATTTTCTTGGATACTATTTTATTAATTCGCAATACCCTTTTGAATTGGTAGCTACTTCACGTCTTACGCAATTGTTGATTTCAAATTTCAACTAGACTTTTAACATATTATATCACCGTAAATCACTAAAACATTACATATATATCATAGCCTGACTCATTTGACGAAAGTAGAACAAAGTATTGATAGATAATCCTTAAATTTCAGAATGAATATGAGATTATTTCGTAAATCCATTTTTGACATTTGGGTGATAAATTCGAAGCAAACAAGCATCGATGCTATTTTAACTTATATTTCTCAAGAAATGGATGAACATGTGTTACCAGATACTGCTTTGAATATTTTAAAAGTATTAAAGTAAAACTTATCGAATTACCTGCCAAAGAATTAAGCAAAAAAGGAGTAAAGTGAACAGGTACAGAGAACTATTCCTCATAAATAATTCTTCTTGCATTCAAGAAAACATACGTTTTCTTACACTGTGATGTAAGATTAACCAAGCTATTCACAAAGCAATTTGAAAAATAGGCCTAGAAGCCCTCAAAAAGATTTTTTAAGCATGCAGTTCCAAGTATAAAAAACGAAACTCACAACCTTCTGGAGACAACTAGTCAAAAAGAATTGTCAATGGACTCTGAAGTAAATTACGAAAGTCAGGTGTACTATATTCTACTTCAAATCGCCAGAGAATTTTGTTGCTTTTCTGGGAGAGGTACAATTATGAAAACGATCCTTATCTTAGTAAAAAGTCAGTAAATTTATCTGAAAATCATATGTTTCGGCTAATAGTTGACACTAATCTTTCTATGCGCCATTACATAAACAACGTAAAGAACATTAACTCTAATTTGTATACTCCGTATAACAACAAAAAATAAGCTGAATGGTTGTTACTCTTCTGGGATCATTATCATGGAAACTTATCTGTACCACTAGTCACTTCTCAACTGCTTTGTTATACGGTTACGTACAATTCATGAACAATCCTTCAGACTGATTTTGTCAGAAGACAGTATCAGAAATACATTATAATGAGGGACTGTGATGGCAATGAAGTGAAAAGATACCGCGCGCGGCACACTTAAAAATATATATATATATCAATCTGAGCAAAGTGTGTTTAGTATTTCTTTGGTACCTTTTCTTGTACTAATGAGGGTAAAATAATTATTCCTCAGAATCTTGCTCTATCAACTAGACATTATCGTTCCATTAAATTTCTTTTTACTAAATAATTAGTAGATTTAACTACGAGGGAAGTTAATAATGTGCAAGATAACTTTAAAGCTGAGTTTGTAGTTTTGATAGATGAGACCAAACATCAAACAGGGAATATTAACGGTAGAAACATCGCTCGCAGATTTTTTAGAAATGCTGAGAAGTCTGCTGAAATAACTGATATTAGTGTAATTAAGCTCTACCAAGTTAGATTAAAATGTTTAAATCGGTTTTCAGATGAACTGATAGGTTTTCTGAGCACGAATCAAGTACAAGATATATATGCTCAAAATGTATCCTTGATATCCCCAGTTCCAGTAAACTATACATAAAATACTGGTACATGGAAATATTATTTTGATTCTTGTATTCTTCCAATTGGTAATTGGTCAGCCTTTAATAGCGCAAGAGACAAGAAATAAACACAATAGGCGATAAGGGAAATAAAATATACTATAAAAATGTCAAGAACTGATACGAATAGATTTAATGACTAGATTAGTCATCACCTCAGATCTACTAATTGTAAGCATACAAGCTTACTAAACGCATCCAAATGTTTCCAAAAAAATTCAATTTTTTTTGAAGAACCTTTTTTTTAATACATTAGTACACTATTTAGGTAGTTGAGCTTCCAAGTATATACTTTTGTAGTATTTTTCATGTATTTTCCCCTTTAGTTTTTCTGTATTACATACAACTTTATTTTTAAATAGAACTGTTACGGGTATATCTGACCTCTATCCAGGTGTATATTTATATAAAATTGCAAAATATTACGATTAATTAATGATCGAAGTATATTTAATGTATAGAGCAAAGTTGACAAATTTCTTTAAATTTAGCATATTTCTGCATTCAAATAGTAACTAAAAAATCGTTAAATATACACCAATTCAGTATTTTATCAGTCACAGCCTCTTTTAATCACCCAAAACCAGCGTATTTTTTGATGCTTTAATTTTGTGAGATTACTGAATGTGATTGTTTACAAGGGGAGAGAGGTCTAGTAAAATAATTTCAAAATCAAGTTGCACTTCAGTTAATACTCAGGCTGATTTTATTAAGTTAGAATTGTACATTCTAAGATAGCAGCGAGTCATTTATATAAAATTTACATTATTAATTGGAAAGTGTCTGTGTCCTATGTCAAGCGTCATAGTAGAAGCAGGGTTAGAAGGAATGAGACACATTTGAGACAGAGCCCGAAGACAACTTTGACCAATGGCATCGCGGAATCATTAGAACAGACAAGAAATTGTTTACCAACACGAAATGTAAACACACCATTCCGGAACAATAACAGTCTTACTCCGCAAATCCCACTTCAACCACTTCATTATAGTCAGGAAAAAAGGATTGAAAATTTAATGATGTGTGCCAAAAGCTGCAATGAATAGCACGAAAAAAAGTTTCTGCATTTTCCGCTTTTGGGTTTTACAGGTTTTTCAAAAATGTAGGAGGCCTATACTTTCTGCGAAACAGGTGAGAGGTGTCTTTTTAATATCACAACCTGGATGGAGTGTACTCCTTCTCCGATGATGAGTGTCGTTACTTGCATACATACCTTATTTAGATCCATTTTTTTAGGGTTTTTTTAGGCCCGGTTGGGGAAAAGTAGTGATTTAACAACCGGATTGTGCGAGTTTGAATGCCATCAAAGACTGTCGTGTACAAAGTAGGGATACGACATCGATATCAATGTTTTCAAAACATCGATGTTTTATAAAAAACATCGATGTATTGGAGCCGATGTTTTTTTAACATCGATGTTTATACTAGTCGATGATATATTTATTTAATGAAAAAAGTACCATTATAAAAATTTAAAAATAACCAAGTAGCATAAGTTTCATAATCAGTGAATTGAACATACTTTTAGACCAAAGTGGCCAAGGGTAAAGGGTCTGAAAAGTAGGGATGCGACATCAATGTCGATGAATTCAAAACATCGATGTTTTATAAAAACACTGTTGTATTTGCCATCGATTTATTGGAGCCGATGTTGTTTAACAACGATGTTTTAACAGTGCCGATGTTTTATTTTTGAATGAAAAAAATGACCATAGTAAAAATTAAGAAAAATAACCATGCAATAAGTATTTGTCAGTGATGGCGACATCCGTCCCATCAGAAAAAGTTTTTTCCTTAACTGGTGGGATAGTTAGTGAAAAAAGAAGTCGGTTAGAGGTGAAGAAAGTTAAAAAAAGTACTTTTTTAACAAACTGTAAAAAACAAATATTGTGGCCTATAATAATCATAGGCCCCAATATTTTTATTTATAGTAAATAAAAATTACATTGGTTGCGGCCCCCCCCCACATAAGTTGAAAAAAATTAATAATAACGAACAATAATTATTGTTATGTACCTACCTAATTATACTTATAGTTATGTACCTACCTAATTGTACTTATAGTTAGTAGTACCTATGCCAAATTGTCGTAAATATTAATTTCTTTCATATTATTCAATTTGAAAATAAAAGATTTGTTAATTGTCCTCATAAATTTTTTTTTACTTTATTTCGACAGTTTAAAAAAAGTTTTAATTTTAAAATAATAAACACAGCATATGACAAATTAAATCTCTCCCCCCCCGGCGAACATTAATGTTTGAGGTTGCTAAACCAGTTTTAAGAATTGGGGGGAAAAGTTTAAATACACTGATCGATAGTTAAAAACACACATCTATGGTTAAAAACATCGATGTTCAAAACCATCGATGGATTTTGGGCGATGGATTATCAACATCGATGTTTTAATTTTGAACATCGATGTTTTGCTGTCGATGTCGCATCCCTAGTACAAAGGGGGCTGGTGCACAATAAATCTGTCGTGACATAATGTCCTCACGTTGGCATAAAAGGTTGGAGAGTGGAGAGCCTGCTGATGTGTGACCTCGTCATCTGACCGTGGTTAAAAATTACGAGGTGTTATCCTCGGATATCTCTCTTTGGGATATTTTCAGGACCATCACCAGTAGCCCGTTGATCCAAGGCGACGATAAATAACTACCGAACTTCGTACCAAAATCAGCTTCTGGACGTATACTTCATTCGCATCCTTTATACTTGAAAAGGAGACATGGTAGTAGACGCCTACTAAAAAAAAGAACGCAAAACACCATAGAAGGACCAATTACTGTCCGACTACATCCCAAACCAAATCCATAGCAAATAAAAACCCTTCTTCATTAAAGTCAGAAGATTGCAAGCTTTGGGATGTTCGCTAAAAGCTGTTATCAATTTCAGGGACGGAGAAAAAAGATTCCTCGTTATGCTTTTTTGAGTTTTTACAGGTTTTTCAAAAATGTAGGAGGCATGTACCAGCTGCGAACAGGTTCGCGACGACTATCAATATCGCAGCTCTCCCTGAAAGCCCGTTTCAAAATTTAATCTCAATTTCCAGATTACTAGACGTAAAAAGGAAGATGCATTTAAATCGCATAAAAAAGAAGGGAAATAATTCCCAGAAATGAGCTCGCAAATAATGAATATTTTAAACACAAAATAAACATGGCTGAGTATTTTAGACAGCCTGATTGTTTGTTCAAATGGGATTCGTGGTAGTGAGTATTCGAGTACTTCTTACCTGTTATTATACGTACTGAAAACAAAGGCATTGTTAAAGATTTCCGTTTCCATATTAAATACTGTTCGCTTACTTAGGTTTTTAAATTGCGGTGAGCACCATTTTTTTCCATTCGGAAATTGAATCGAATGTGGCTCTTGATGTTTTGTTCATCTTTCACTAGAAGATTTGAAAATAAATTACTTCATAGTTAATGACTATTCAAAGTAATAGCTATTCTTAACGCAGTTTATCTAATCGTTGTGAAATTTATACACAGCATTAAGAAAACATCACCTGTAAAAGGTTTGATGATCTATATGCTCACAATTACAAATATTGTTTACTTTTCATTCATTGTGTGTGTGTTTACTTTTTACTTTGCATAATACAGGTTTGTTTATATTTTCGCATGATCTAAAAGATCACAATTTCATTATTTTTATTTAAACCAGACTTGAATCAGATCAGATGTTTACCACATTCAGATATCAGCATACCATCAAATTTCGTTTATTACTTGTTGCTCTTAGCTTATTCATATTAAAAGTGTTAGATCCAGATTTATTACCCCGTATGGAGCAAACAACGACCGTAGCGAAGCGATATTTAACCTTTTCCATCCATGGCACACATACGCTAATTGTTAAATTTCTACGGCACACCATAAATATTTTACATTTCTAGCTGATATGATCAATAAGCATAATTTTGATTGATTTACAAGAAAATAGTAATTGTAATTATCTACCACTTTTTTGCTACTTTTCAAAACTCTCTTCAAAAATTATTTTAAAATAGTTGTAAAAAATAATACTTAAATTATTTGTATTCGTAGAAAAAATAAGTGTTCCTCTTCAATTTTTCATATTAGAAGTGCTAGATCTAGTATAATTAGCCCTTATGTAACAGACAATCACCTGAGAGCAGCGATTTTAAATATTTTTCATCCATGGCACACAAACTAACTAGTATTAAAATTCCATGGAATACCAAAAGTGTATTACATTTCTTTGTCAATCTGATCAATAGTTATAATTTTATTTATTTACTAAAAATATTAATCATCGACTCTTTTTGCTCCAATCTTTAAAAATGTTTTTGAATTGAACAATAACCTTAAGATACTTTGTAACTAAAAATAATAATACTCAAAATTATTTATACGGGCATTGCTTGCAATCACTTGTGAATACATTCCTCAGAAACTTAAAACAAAACCGTTGAAATGAAATTAATCTTTCACCATTTAAAACTATTTCATCATCTGTAAGGCACACCCGTTGAAAATCGCTGTCGTAGCGACAAACCGAATCATATCAGAAGTTATCTTTATAGTAGATAATATGCCTATTTATATAATCTAATAAACAGGTTTCAGCTATAAGAGAAAATTTATTGAATAATGACACGGAATATGACAGAGGAAAAGGTTTCATTTTCTTAAGCTTGTTTTACACTAGACCAACGTTGACGTGGAGCGCACCCGGACAGGACGTGACAGCCAATCAGCGAAGAAAAAAGCAATGATTGACAGGGGAAATCACTGCTTTTTTTCTACGCTGATTGGCCACCGCGATCCGCTCTAGTGTAAAACAAGCGTTATATTTCAATCATGGGTAGAAAGTAGGAACACACTAGGTCGGGTGCCAATAGCACCAAAACATTTTTCTTCAGCTGTAAAAATAGTCTTTGCAATTTCAAAACAAAATTTTTACGCGGATGTGTATTAACACTCAATGGAACTAAGGACTAAGACCTGGACTTTGATGACTTTGTATTTGCGGACTTTTTTCTCTACGAGGGCATTTTTGTTATTGTTTCGGATATATAGTACAGATTATTGTATTTACAGCACAGATTGTTGTATTTACAGCACAGAATGTTGCATTTACAGACGGTTGGTTGCATTGAGGGTTATTGCGCAAGGACCATATTTAGCCACGCTGTATCAAGCTCAAGATAGACAACATCAATAATGGACACACACACACAATGAACAACAGAAGAGCGAAATACTGCTAGCGAGGAATCGAACCAGCAGAACCAAGTCAACAACTAGCTGCTAGGGCAGAGCACAAACCCACTGGGCCACGGCGGCCCCATTTTTGCAGAGATTAGAGCACCAGAGAAATATTATGGAAAGCAATTTAATGAAGCATATAGACACAATAAAACAACAGAAACGAGCTTAACTAAACTTATACAATACTGAACACGAAATTCCAAACAGACATGCGGTGGACACACTTAACAAACTTGAAAGTTTAAATAAGCAAATTTAATAGAATATTCAGACTAACAATAAGCAATCCAACCTTTCAAAACATTTTATCCCTAATCTAAAACAGCATAACACACTAAGGGTTAGAAATTGGAAGTACGAAGTCACGCGTCAATGGCACATAAATATTTTCCCTCAGCTGCCACAATACTCTTTGTAGTTTCAAAATAAAATTTTTCTTGTTCAAGCAGATGTGTATAAATAGTGCAGCTGATGAATGACGAATAACTGTTTTTAAATCTGTCGTGGCCTCAAATGTCCTCATGTTGGCGTTTGGAGGTAATGGTAATGGTAATTTTAGTTAACGTCGTACTAGAGAAACACAACGGGCTATTGACGACGGTCCGGGATCAGTCCCTTATGGGAAAGATCCTAGGACAACACCTCGTAATTTTGAACCACGATCAGATGACGAAGCAACACCTGTTGGCGTTTGGAGAGTAGGGTGCCAGTTCAGATGGGACTACGCCATCTGACCGTGACTCAAAATTACGCGGTGTTGTCCTTGGATCTTTCCTCCGGGTTTGACACCGGATTGTCATCAATGTCCCATTGTTACTCCGGTGCGACGACCATAAATACCTACTTACCCTTGCCGAAACCAACCCGAAGGTAGGTAGGTATTTAATTAACGTCGCACTGGAACAACAGAATGGTTTATTGGCGGCGGTCCGGGACCAAGAACTCGTAATTTTCAACACCACGGTCAGGTGACGACCAACCCGAAGGTATCCGTTTCTCGATTGGATCTGGGGTTCCGGTGATGACCATGTGTGTTCTGTCTGATTGTCACGAGAACTGCTCCAGAGAGAAAGTCTGCAACTGTCTGGTGAGAGTTTGCTCATTTTCTATAGGGAATAGAATTTGAGTTTATCACATTAGTTGCCAAGTTTGTTGATTAAGCCAAATTAGTTGATTCTTGAAGCATTTGAGTTTGTCACATTAGTTGTCAATGCTTTAATATTCTGAGAGCTACGAAATTCGAGAGTGATGTAGTGTTGCTTATACCACACAACTCACTTGACGACTAAATAGTCATACCTATTTATTGAAGTAATCCATACTTTTGGGAAGATTTTATTGCTCCCCGTTACTCAGAATAAAATACTTTTAAATGTGATTAGGCCAATACTTAGAGAAGAATCCTTTGGAAAGAGTGCATCGCTCCTTTCATTAGAACAGAATTCCTTGGGACGATTCTGCTGGTACTATCCATAGAAAATAATCCTTTGGAGGAGACTCAATAGCTCCTTTCCTTAGAAGAAAATCCCTTAGAATGATTTTGACGGCACTTTCCTTAGAAAAGAATTAGTCGGAAAGATTTTATCTCTCCTTTCTTTAGAATAGAATCATCTGGAATGATTCTGTTGGTACTTTCTTTAAAAAAGAATCCTTTGGACAGATTCTATTGATTACGCAGGTGAAAGCTTTTTATAACTGAGGCAAAGGAAATTGCAGGCTGTAACGTGGAACTATGAGTGTGAATCCCTCAGAGAGTTAAACAATAGTTAATCAAAGTGGGAGGGGCTTCAGAGCACACTGGGGCGTTGAGGAGCAAGAGTAGGCAATAAGATGGTAAAAATGCTTTGTACACACACTTATCCATTTGACCATACAGACACGCTCACTACAGTGAGGCATTGCCATTAATTCTTGTAACTAAAAGGATGAACCGACTGCAAAAAGTTGACGAAATTAAATTGCTTGAATTAAACTAACGGTCGAAACTTAAGAATACTGCTAACGGAGATCGAGCCTAAAATAGACAACGCCAGGCTCATCTTTCTTATTTTTCCATAATTCCATACTTCCATATTTTTACTTTTTCTCTTATTTGATTGATATTAATTACTCATAACAGCGAATAATTATGTGGCAATCTATTTTTGTTATTTCATCTCAATATGAAAACACGCTTATAATTTTATTTCTAAGTTGTTTCGTTTCCAACCTAGATATTAGAAATTCTAAAATTTTTTACAGCGATATAAATACCTTGACGAAGTTCACAAATTATAGTCATAGCTACTCTTGCAATTTATTATAAGTTGAGAGAATTTACCATAGGAGCCGCCAAACATATTGAAAAGGGTACGCTGTACCGAAGCCATTTGGGAAACTGTACTTTGAAGATGGTAATTGATGTTTACACATCATGCTCGGAGACAGACATGGAAAAGTTTTAATATTGCAATTTATTGAAGAAGGCAGTTTTGCAATCGTGAGTCGAACATTGGAAGTGAATGTACTCTCTGTCACTTCAGGCAACTCGTCTGAGTTCCTCACGTGAGTGTAGTCATGGTCAGAAAGAACATGTTCTTGTACATGTCTTCGGGACAGTGGTTGAAATTGAAGACAACCTGGAAAAGTATTTGTGGTATGGATTTGGATATGGCGATCGGATTCTATTCAACAATAGAAAAGTGACAATTAACCTGTGACAGCAATAGTCAAAGGAGAGGATTGGAGCGAAGTGAAAGAAAAATTGAGACGGAAGGCAAAATTAACATAATACTAAAGGATTTAACCCCACGTGGTTTCGACGAGATATCTCGTCCGTTAAGATTTTATCTATTTCCCTAGTGGCGAGATATCTCATCATCAAGATAATGCCGACTTTTTATGATGACGAGACCAATCTAAATCTGATCAGTTTTCTTTTATTCAGGAGAAATCTCGTCCAACAAGATCTGGTCAATTTTGTTAATGCCGAGAAGCCTTTTCGAGACAACTGCCAGAAAGATTAACCCTTCTTTGCATAATGGTGGAAATTTCCATCATAACATTGAATGCCCAAAAATTATATAAAAGAACAAGTTCACTTTAAGTTGATCGTGTCTGGATACCTTTTTAATGTCCATTGCATAAAAAAAACATAGCTGTCAAAAATAAGCAAGTGTCACTATCAGTAAAACGAGCTTGAAGTTGTCATTCCGCTGTTTGTTGTAGTTGCAATAAACGTATGATTTCGTTTTTAATTTTGTTTTATTATATTTGAGTTTCTATTGCTAAAAAAAGTGAAAATGAGTGGAAGAAAGGTTTGTAACATGTGTTTCTGTTATTTTTAGAGCAATTTCTGAAAAAGTTTGTGCTTAATTTAAAAAATACCACATGATACCATCATATTGGTTTTTGCTAAATTTATACTATAAATATATACTAAGATTTTTTTTAACCATTTTTCCTTTAATTTTGAACATGAATTATATCACCTTGATTTATTTCACCAATAAAGAAAAAATCATGCAAAGAAGGGTTAAGCTGAATGAAAATGGAAAGCTTTAATGCATGACATGTATTCATAGCATATCTAGTCTAAAGAAAATTGAAACCGTTTCCCGAATTATGAGAAAAACGAAAAGAAACTTTCAGAAATCCCGAAAATTTTCTCTTGAAATCTGCATTATTACAACGTTATAATGCATACAAAAAAACGATAAAAACGAATTTGCCGTAAACGCGAAAGAAAAAAGGGAACTAGCAGATGAACTGAGGTTAAACAAAAGCTCGAAACACAAAACAAAATATCTGAAGTCAGGCTCGATTTCCGCTGTCCCGAAAAGTATCCGTTCATCTTGTTACATTCCACTAAACAGTTTGCTGCTCAATTAAGCAACTATTCTCAATCCCAAAACATACACTCAGCACTCATCCATAACCGTAGCGCGCAACAAAGTGAAACTTTATTAAACTAAAGAAACTGTGTTTCTTTGTCTTTCACACTTCAGTGATTTATTGTGTGACTATTTTCCAGGAATCTACGAAACAGATAAACCAGTTAGGATGGATGACAGGTAATTCTGAAAAGCATTGAAATGTATCAAGACAGTTTGGGTAAAGGCACGTTTCGAGTGCTTCGGTTTTTGTCCTCCATTATAGTATACCGTAACATTTTTAACTGGGACTGAATTTGCCCTATTGTGAACGATGTCTGAACAAAAAACAAATGTCATTGTGATAAAAAAAAGTCAGAGAGGTATTATTGCCGAACATTTCTAAGGTTAGCTCTGGATCTTTTAGTTTTTAGCAGACATAACAGCTAGTGGAATATTCAACTAACCCTCCAATTGGTTTCGACGAGATATCTCGTCCATCAAGACATGACCAATTTTGCTAATAACAAGATTACTCGCTGTCAAATATTGCCAATTTTTTTTATGACGAGATCAAGATCTGGTCAGACTTTTTCTTATGACGAGATATCGCGTCCATCAAGATCTGGTCAGTTTTGTTACTGACGAGATACCTCGTCGAAACAGCCACCAGCAGGAGGGTTAAATATCGTCATAAAAAACGTAATAAATTTTCTTCGGGTATCAAAATATCACGAATTGTCATCATAGAATAACTCAGTTCTAAACTAACCATGTCTCACTCCCATCGTATCTTAATATATTTAACATTAAATTAAATTCTAATTGCTTTTGCAATGAAATTGGCTCAGCAATTCACTCGGTAATTAACTGCCCCCTCACTTCTAAATGGCATTCAGAAACACCCAGCTATGCTAATTCAGCGTCTAGCAAATATTACAAGAAACAAGACCAGCGCACAGTCAAATAATAAAAATCTTAAATTTGCTTCGCTACAGATAGATAGCATCTGTGGTACCATGTAGAACTTGTCAACATAATGTAAATATTTTTACATCTCATTCTTAACCTTTCAATCTGGAAAAATTTTCATACCCACCCATTTCAATTTCATTAAGCCTCAAACATCCAAGCTTGCATATGATTTTTTTTATATCTCCTTCAATAGACTAATTCCAATATTGTTACTTTTCTCTTAAAAGTAAACGATGATCGTCAGTGAAGTACTGCATAGCTCAATGGCTCATACCAGAGATAGAAATCCACATAGACGGATATGTTGTTCCGATTAATCAGCTCTAGAATACGCCTAAGTGCGTCTGCGGTGTCAACACATCAGCTAACAAAACATTATATAACCATAACATAAGGAATAAAGTAATACCATAAAAGAAATTCTAAAGTAGAGTGAGCAATGGTAAACTTTTTATGTACCCAGGATCGTATAACCAAAACTAGTTGTAAAGTGACCATTATACTACTTTGGAGACAAACAACCATATGGAAACAGACATTCTTTATCTGATTGGACCACGGGATGGGACAAGACGCCTATTCCTTGATTCATCATCTCTGTAGTTCACACGACATAGTAGCAGAGTTTGACGATTTATGCATTTTTATCTCCATAGAAATGCGTATTCACATTTCTACCGTCATAAGATGTTATATCAATAAACGAAGTTATAAGATACCATATCGGCCAACAGTCCATTTTCACAGATTTGTCACGTGACTACTAGTCGACATGCTGGTCACACTTTTTGAAGCTCCTTTCAATAGCAATGATCAGTCTACTTATAATTCAAGTCTATGAGTAATGCCGTCTGCAACTCAATTAATGAGCACACGAACTCAGATTTTAAGTGCTCCAGCTTCATGATACTGCGTTGTCGTGAAGCTGGATTGCGGCTAGCATGTATGGGAGGCAGGGTGAAGGAAGACAGGTTTGATATTGGAGGTACGGCATTGCGCATGGCAAACACTACTAACCAATCAGGCGCAAAAATCATATCTAACCGTATACGGACGTATCTAACCAATTCAACTGTTTGAAACAAGCCTTTGTAGTTCCAGTTCTAGAGGAAACAAATAGTACCAATTTATTTTTGGGAAAGATGGGCGTATCTTCCACGAACAATGGACAAGTTGGAAGTTGCATGTCACGAAATCCTTCATAAAATGCGACTTTTCCAACTACAATACCGTACCACTTAGTTTTTAGAACTTTTAAGTAATGTCAATCAAATCGAATAAAATCACGAATACATTTTTGTTCAGCTATTATTACCAGCTGATCAGCTGTTATACTTCACTATTTCATGTAGTAAAACATGATTGTACAGCATTGTTTTCCAAAGTTGTCGTTGAAGGAATTTTGTGAGAAATGGGGCGTTGAAGAGCAAGTGTGAGCAATAAGATGCAAATAAAGATGGTTGGGGGTGGGGGAACCAGATGGCCACACTTTATCCTGGACTTGCAAGCTGTGGCGGAAAGTATTTAATTTAATTTTCGCTATACTATGTAGATGACCGTCTATTTTTATCTCGTGCTGGCAAATCTTTTTACTAAAACAATCAACAACAATCAGGCTCAAATAAAAATTATGAATGTAATGAAATTCCTAATGGAAAACATTAACATTAACACGAACTAACAATCAGAAGATTCTAGAAGTGTGTACATATGTATTATATTATTAATTTCATAGTTTCTGTCTTTTTGCTGTATATATTTAATGCAATGAATCGTTTACTATTTATATAATTGTGTAATTTAGATAGGATCAGAAATGACTGCTACTTCCTTAAATCGACTTTGTGTACGTGAGGCTGGTAGGAAAAACAGGACAGCATCTGACATCATAATTCAAAATTGAGGAAACTACAAGCCTTGCTAAAAGAGGAAAACTATACTAAAATTAAAGTACATGCAAAATAGGGAAAATCCTGAAGACCCTACCGGCCCATGTCTCAAATGTATTATCAAAAAGATATTTAATCAGGATTATCAAAAGGATGTATTACTCATGTAAAATGTATATCAAAGGTATTTTCATAAATCTGGTCCTAGGGTTTATTCGATTAGATCGGTTTCCTTTGACGGGTTCATTCTATTTTTCCGTGGTTAACTAGTAAACCATTTAACCTGCCAAAAGTCGGGAGGTGAGGGGGACACCTGCGGTGACCAACCAACCAAATAAAACGAGAAACAGACTGTAGTTGACCATGGAGATTTAAGGATGCCCCTGACGAAAATAGAGATGGTGCTAAAATGTTTTGAGGATACACTCATCCATTTGACCCGCCAGACGCACTACAGTAATTCACTGACATTGATTCTTTCAACTATAAGGAAGTAGAGGGTAGGTAGGTATTAAAATAAAGTCTCCCTGGAGCAACACAGCGGGCTATTGGCGACGGTCCGGGATCAAACCCGAAGGGAAAGATTTTCGGACAACACCGCTTAATTTTGAACCACGGTCAAATGACGAGGTCAAACCTGAGCTGACACCCTACTCTCCAAACGCCCACACCACGACAACGGGAGGACATTTGAGGTCACAAAAGAGTTAACGTGCTCCAGCCCTCCTTGTACACGACGGTCTTTCGTAGGATTCGAACTCGCAACCCTCCGGCTGCTAATCCGTTACTCTTCCAACCGCGGAACCAACTGCAAAAAAAATTACTTATTAAACTTACTAAAGTAAGATTTACTTACTTTAAAGGTTAAAATTTAAGAATGCTGCAACCGAAAATCGAGCCTAATATAGACAAATCAGTAGCATAACGTCAGTCTCATCCTTCTCACTAGTGATTATTTTTAATTTGACTGATTTGGTTGATATCAATAACTAACAATCTAGAAGGTATTGGCTAATATTTATAATCTAAATGTATCATGGCGTGTGGGACTAATTCTTAAAATTATTGTTTTTTTTTTCTTTTTATTGTTTTTAGTATCAGTAAGGACACGAAAAGGACTGTCACGTGTAACGTTGTGCTGGCCTGCTATTGATTAATCATAGTGACCAATCCTATGCGTAAATATTCAATCATTTTTTGTTATTTAATTTTATTAAATAAATATACAATTTCAGTTCCATGTTGTAGTATTTCCAAAATAGTTTTTTGAAATTGTTAAATTACACACACACACAGCTATATGAATATCTCGGTGAAATTGAAAAATTGTAGACACAGCTGCATTTGCAATTTATTCTTTCCGTAGAGGTTTGCGCCCCTCGGGTGCATATCTCTAGGTGTGTACAGGCTTCACGATACCGAGATACACTAGTGATCTATTTTCCCCATACTGGCTCTGGTAAACATGGGTATCGCAATCCCAGGGGATACCCAAGCAATCTTTCTCTACTTTCCTTCCTTTCTTTTCACAATTACTTGACATAGTCTGTCTTGGGCCGCGGTTAGAAGAGTAACGCACCGGAGGGTTGCGAGTTCGAATCCAACCAAAAGACGGTCGTGTACAAAGGGGCTGGTTTACGTTAAAACTGTCATGGCCTCAACTGTCCCCACGAAGGCGTAGTGGGTAAGTGTGGAGAGTGGTGGCCAGCTCAGGTGTGACCTCGTCATCTGACCGTGGCTCAAAATTACAAGGTACTGTCCTCGAATCTTTCCCGTCGGGTATGACATATATCCCACTGTGTTGTTCCAGTGGGACGTTAATTAAAATACCTACCTACCTGTTTGGAGCACCTTGGTCAAATATGGCGTCTTTGTTCCATAGAACCCCAAAATAACTAAGCAGAAGGCAGTGCCGATCAAAATCGGCTCTGAAGAGGATCTATTAGGCTAAAAGAGTTTGAGAAACTATGCTGTGGACCTATAAATTCTATTATAAAGATATCAGCAACCACGATTAGCTAAAAGCTGTGTACAGCTATTGTAGTTGCATTCAGCTGTTCCAAGACCTACAGACCAAAAAAGATCGATCACCTAGAGACCAAATCTATACAGATCTGCAAGAGCTGTGAAGTCCAATATCTATGCACTCTTTTCGAAGAGGGTCTTCGATTTCAAACTGTCGCTGGAGGTAAAAGGGACTTCCAGTTCCCAGTGCGTTTTGAGTTAATACGGTAATTAAGAAACAAATTGCATGTTAGGAAAAAAATCTCGCTTTTCAAAAAAGTGAGATCTGCTACAAGGTCACGTCAATCAAGTAACAAGCTCTAATATAATATCCGGTTAATTGTAACATTTTCCTTACCAGGTTTAACGCGTGGTTTTTCATTAACAGCAGGGTCGGTCCTCCTGCCCTAAAACGGCCCCTTTGTTTGGTCACGATTTGCGCATGCTCATAGCTCGATGCACAAGAACCCCGGGGCAGTGGCTGTGAATGGGAAATGGATGGAAGGAGTGGCCCTTTGTAAAAGGTACCACTCTTGTATCCTCAGCTGAAGGGATGCTTATTTTAATCTGCTCTGAAAAGCCTCCCCAGTTCAGGAATGTCCCCAGTGGTTCTCCGGTTGCACCGCGCAATCCAAACAAATGTTTGCAGCTGTCATTCTTCGGTCTGTCTGCTGAAGACGTGAAGATCCAGAAGGCACTCGGTGCAGAATGGGGCTCGGTTTACGCGCACGTGCAGACCGTATGGTGGGTGGTTTATGGATTTGCTTGCATGCAGTTGCTGAAAAGCTCACCACCTGCAACACAGATTTCCTTTTGTGTCCCGACGCTTTTAGTGTTATTTTAGTCTATTATTGGCAACTTGGCTGCAGTTGCAGCAGAAAATCGAAACCTCCTTCCATTTATGAAGCACACGTGTGTGTAGAGCGATGAAGAGAGGATCGATAAAGACTTAAAACTTAGAAATTAAACTACAAATATTATACATTATAGTATGCGCTTTTTTTTAATTATGTAAAACTACAAGTTAATCCCAAAACCAATGGCTAAACTTTTGGAAAACTATACTAAATATGCTAAGATACTTTTGAATGGAATTGTTTGCATACAGTTGACGACCTTAACAGAAGAGCTTACTTGCACGTGTTACTAACGTAAGGATTTCCTTTTGTGTCCCAACCCTTTTAGCGTTATTTTAGTCTATCATTGGAAACCAGGCTGTAGTTGCAATGGAAAATTTAAACCTCCTTCCATACCTGAAGCACCCGTTTGGGTAGAGCAATGAAGCGAGGATCGATAAAAAAAAACTACCTTACAGACTAAAGCCACAAATTACGCATTTTTTATTCAAAATTATGTAAAACTACAAGTTAAATCGAAAAAAAAAAACGATGGTTAAACTTCATCAAAGCAATACTAAATGAGGGAGATTATTTTAAAATGGATTTGTTGAAGACAGTTGACGAACTTTGCTGAAGAGCTGACCTGCATCACTGCTGTACAGATGTCCTCTTTGCGTCTCGACGCTTTTAGTGTTAATTTATAGTGTATTATTTGTACCTTGGCTGCAGTTGCAGGAGAAATTCGAAACCTATTTCTAACTCTGGAGTACACAGATCGAGGGGAGCGCCAATAGTGAGAGTCGATAAAAAAACTTACAGAAATAAAACCACAAATTAAACAAAGTTTTGAAAACAATATTCAATACGCGCCATTATGCGTGCTTTACTTTTATAGTACAAAGTGTTGTGTCTACAGAAATACTTATGTACAGATGGTTAGAAGGATGAATAGATGGTTTATTGTTTGGGGTATTTGTCACGAGGCGAAAATATTTACAAAACATAGGTGTAAAAAATGACGACAGGTTCAAAGAACTCCGTCAAAATGAAATTTAAAGGTATAAATTACTAGCTAATATCGATTCCTAAGTACAATATTAGGGCGTAGGTCAGATGCCAGTTCAGTGTGTGTGTGCGGCACACTTCAATCTCTTCAGTCTCTAAATATTAAATCTTCAGTCCCTACTCGAAAAATTATTTTAGACAATTCGAGACTCAAAAAGGAATAACAAAATTGATTCCAAAACTGGTAAAAGTTTTAACAAAATTGATTTTTTTATTGACAAAGTTGATAAATTATAACAAAATTGAATTTTTTTTTCAAAATAGATAACATACGACAACAAAATTGATAAATTAAAACAAAACTGAAAAAAAAAAATTTCAAAATAGTTAAAATACGACAACAAAGTTGATAAATAATTACAAAGTAAAAAAAAATCATAAAAAACCTTTTTTTTTTTTTTTTTCTTCATTAGAATGAGTCCCCATAGAAACACAGTGAATAATGTATCTAATTGGTACATTAGCAATTTGGAGACATCACCCAGCGAGCCAAAATATTAGGATGTACCTGAATTAAGGGACAGATGAATTCTTTTAAAGTACTCAAACAGGTACTTCATTAATGAAGAGGTTAAACCCCGAAAGTGAACAAAAACACAAGAAACCAGATCACTGTAGCAGCTTATTACCAATGATCTTCCTGCATAGACATTTTTATACATAAATTTACACCTAACCCCTTTCTTTCGGCGAATTGCTTCCTAATTTTCTGGGAACCAGAAGCGAACACAAGTAACGAAGGAGAGAAAGTGTTTCAGATTAGAACTGTCTGTGGTAATCCTGATGAAATTCTTAAAAAAATTCTAAGCCTGTCTTATGAGATCAGGGGGGGGGGGGTAGCGAGCGTCATTTTCTTCCTCTTTTTTTATCTCTCGAGTCCAAGCTTATCTACTTTTTTTCATTTTCTTCTCTTTTTTTCCCCGTACTCCCACAGGTAGTAGAGCGGTTTCAGAAGCTAGTTCGTCAGCACTGCACCAACATACTGAATTACAACGGCCTGGTTTCACTGCTCACTTCGGCCTGCTAGCTTTTCTTAATTACCCAGTTAAAACCAAAGTAGATGGGTGTGAAAACTGTTGAGCTGGTCTGGTATTTGTCGAAAATTTCGGACCTAAATTATTGAGCTGGCTTGGTATTTGGAAAATTTTGAGACCTAAATTGCTGAACCTGTCAGGTGTTTGGAAAATTTCGGTACCTAAGCGGTTCAGCTGACCTGACATTTGGAAAGTTTGGGGACCCAATTACGGAGGAGGTCTAATATTTGGAAATTTCGGGGACCTAAATTGCTTAGAGGCGATAAAGCAACGCGACGATTCAGTCAGCTTGGACAGTTCTTGTAGAACCGGTGGACTAAAACGCGTTTTGGATCTATTTACTATTTGTCTATGGATCAACTATTTCACTATTTTCTATGGATCAACAATTTAACTATTTTTCTATGGATAAACTATTTCACTATTTTTCTATGGATCAACTATTTATCTATTTGTGTGATCAACTATTTATCTATTTGTGTGGTCAACTGTTTATCTATTTGATCAAGTATTTCGTATTTGTTTATTTATCAAATATTTCACTATTTCTGAGGCATAAACGGAATGCTATACCTCACTAACGTCTGAATATGCTCAACAATCACTATTTGGGACACCACTATATTGGAACAGTACAACTAAGAGAACACATAGCCATTAGATTTCATTTTATTCTTTACATAAACCCTCCGCCAAAATTTAAGATGGAATCCTCATATTGCAAAAACGCAAAGAAAGTATTCTCGCTCCCACCTGTCTTCTCAGCACCTCTGGGACTTCTAATAATCAACCTGCCCAGAGTTTATCCGTTTCGATACGTATTCAAGCTTATGACGTTCAATCCAAATTTATCCGATAAAGAACCACACTGAGCTGTCGGAATAAGCTCAAAAGTCACTATTTGGAACACTACTTACTGGGCATTTAAACTATTTTAAACCATATTGATGTCTGAATGAGCTCAGCAGTCATTATTTGGAACACACCTACATTTTAACTTTTCCGCTAAGAAAACACATCTTTCATTGCCTTCCATTTTATTCTTCACATAAAACCCACCGCAGAAATTGAAGATGCCCCCTTCTTTACCAAAGGAAAGTATTCCCATTCCCTGTCTTCCAAGCATCTCTGACACTTTTTTCGAATAACCGACCTCCCAAGTTAATCCGTTCCGATACTTAAGCTCCTGACATTCAATCAAAATTAATCCGATAAAGAATCACTTTAATGTCTGAATATGTTTAACAGTCACAGTTTGGAGCATTATTTAGTGAACACTTTTAACAAACTATTCCACTATTTAAACCACATTGACATCTAAATGTGCTCAACAGTAAATATTAAGAAAACTACTCACTGGACATTTCAACTATTTCACGCTAAGATGCATAAAGGGAATGCTAAGCCACACTGATGCCTGAATGTGCCAAACAGTAGCTATTAGAAACACTACTTTTTGAACACTTCAACTTGTGGTGCCTTGAACAGCGCCATCATTTTCAACGAGCTTGCTGGTGAGAAATCACGAACAACAGCTTCAGTTCTCACCTCCTAGTTTCACTTCTTAAACCGTTCCTATCGATTACTTTTAGTTTCAGTTCACATTTGTATATAACACTCACTTCCATGTATGCTAGTAGTGTGCTTTGTGTTTTCTGTCGGTGCAACGTGCATGTGCTGTAATGTTCGTAAAACAAAAATCTTCTGACTATGTCAGCTTCACTGGTGACCCCAGATCGGGACATTGAACGAAGGTACTCCAGCCCTTGCCAGCAATGTTTATACCAACATAAATAGTCTTCGCGTTCTGTAAAGTTTAGTTTCAGTTCACATTTGTATATAACGCTTACTTCTTTGTATGTGTGCTTTGTGTTTTCTGTCGGTGTAACCTGTATGTGCTGAGATGTTCGTAAAATAAAAAAAACCTTCTGATTATGCCAGCTTCAAACTATTTCACCATTTAAACCACATTGATGTGGGAACATGCTCAACAACTATTTGGAACACTTCTGCATTGAACCATTTCATCTAAGAAAACACATCTTCCATTACCTTTCATTTTGTTACATAAAACACTCCGCCGAAACTTAAGAAGGAATATTCGCCCCATCACAAAAACGCCAGGAAAGTATTCTCACCCATCTCCCGCCTGTCTTCGCTGCATCTCTGGCACTTCTTTCGAATAACTAACCTCCCCAAAGTTAATCCGTTCCGATACGTTCTTAAGCCCCTGACGTTCAATCAAAATTAATCCGATAAAGAAAGACTGAAAATGCGACTCCAAACAAAACTTTCGGAAAGATTATCGACCACTTTACGTCACATCGTTAAAGTTTTGGGAACAAAAAAATAATCCCCCTTCATCAATTTACGTGGACCACGAAGGGACATTCCGTATAACTTCCCCGGAAAAAAGAAACAAAAGCCGAATAGTTGAAGAGGGGAATCACAGTGCCTTTCACGGTCAGTGGAACTCAGAAAGGCCGTCAAAACTGTCATATCGAAGCAGAAGCTGATTTCGTCAATGTCAATTTGCCTTTTTTTATTTCCCTCACCATTCTCTTTTTTCAAATTCTTTATGCTCATTATCTGCAGTCTGTTTAACCTTTACCAACCTGGGAGTCCCTTACTAATAAGCTACGTGCATCGGAGATGATATTATTATTCCGTGCATCTACACTCGATCAATTAGTCTTATGGTTCGTTCCTTAAGAGAATAGGATATCAAATATCAACGCATTTTTTATGAATCCGGTCAAAACTAAAGAAGCGGTTTCATTAAATTTACGGTGTCCCCTCGGGTTGCCGAAAACTGAAAATAGTTGGCGTAGTAAGTATATAATAATAGGAATTAAATAAGTGTCCATTTCGTTACCAGGACCACCACATACGGAAGGGATTCACCGATATCGTGCTATTGGGCTATAGAGGTCCTGAAAAATGTGAAGCGTTTCTTGAATGGGATTCTCTTACTAAAATGCAAAGTGCATTGGAGATGATACTATTATTCCGTGCATCTACACTCGATCAATTAGTCGTATGGTTCGTTCCTTAAGAGAATAGGATATGAAATATTAAAGCATTTTTTATGATTCCGGTCTAAAGTAACCAAGCGGATTCATTAAATTCATGGTGTCCCTTTGGTTGTCGAAAGCTCATATTTGTTGGCATAGTAAGTAGGTAATAATAGGATTTAAATGCTTACATTTCTTTACAGGGCCCCCACATAGGGAAAGGGGTCCCCGGTATCTGGTTATAGAGTCCCGGAAAATGTGAAACATTTTTTGGTTGGTTGGTTTTAATGGCGCAAAGGCATCATTTGGCATAGCTGTGCCAAACACAAAGCAGAAGACATCAAGAATAGACTTACACACACTAGGAAATGTTTACTGGACCCAAGAAAAGTTTCTTAACCTGTAAGAAGTAGTCTTTTTAAGTTTAAAGTTCACAAATCCATACCATCCTGATCCCTTATCAACAAGCTACTTGAAACGGATTTGTTATTATTATTCCGCGTATCCTTAGCCACGATCAATTAATTTTACGGTTCGTTTATTAAAAGAATAGGACATTTGATTTCGAAACTAAAAGCCGTGGCAGCATCATAATTCCTGATGAGTTAATAATAACTATTTGACTAACTGTGTGTGAATGTATTACACTACGTTAGAAGCATTCGGTATCATCGGATTATATTTCGGAAAATTATCACCCTCTGTATCAAAGCTTTTCTATCTTAAGATTAAATATGCGAAACAAGAGCTCTTCGTTACTAGATACATTTCTTTTTAAATTAACATTATCTCGAGAACAAAAACTGAATCGATCAATTTTGAATTTAAAACAATGAACATGGGAAAGAAACGCATAATTAATTGATACACGCATGCCCAGAAAACTTAGTAGAGATGATAAGTAAAACATTAACATGTTGCTTAAAATGTGGATTTTATAAACATATTTTTCAAAAGTTACATGGCAGATAGTGTTATAAATAAAATACACCAGTGATCCAGCCATAAAAGAAACAGCTCCTTTGAAAAGTTTATACTGCAATTAAACGCAATTTAACTCAATGTTTTCCTTTTAAAATGGCTTTTTGAATAATTCTACCTAACATGCACTACGTTTTTAAAACTGGCGTAAACTTCGAATTGCCAGTTTAAAAATGAATTATGTCTCCAATAAAAATCAAATACAAATAAATCAGAAAAGTTGGTTGAAATTTTGAAGCCCATGTGGGCCAAATCTGGCCAGTAGCTCTGCAATGTTTTCCTGTTAAGTAAATGGACATGCACACACGGAATGTATTTACTGACATAAAGGAGAGAAATGTAGCCAGCGTAATCCAGAAGAGGTGTTCTGCAGTTCAGGTGACGGTCATCGTGCACTAGTTATACAAATACATAGCTCTCCAATAACATTTCAGTAGGCACTCGCATATCTTCAGATATCAAAACACCCAAATTCAGAAAATGTGCTCTGCCATTCCAATAATTATTCGCTTTGCGAGTGACAGTTTACAGTAAGCACGAACCTCTCCAGATTTCCAAAAATTTTAATTCATAAAAGATGTTTCACTATTCCAATTAACTATCCACTTTTCCAATAACATTTCCCATAAGCAATAGCATATCTTCAGATTTCCAAAAAATTTAATCCAGAAAATGTGATCTGCTATTCCCATTAATTATCCACTTTGCAAGTAGCAGTTACAGTAAGCACGCACTTCTCTTGGGATATCCAAAATGTTTTAATTCATAAAAGATGTTCCGCTATTCCCATTAACCTATCCATTTTTCAAATAACTGTTACAGTAAGCATGCACCTCTCTTCAGATTTCCAAAAATTTTAATTCATAAAAGATGTTTCGCTATTCCCATTAACCTATCCATTTTTCAAATAACTGTTACAGAAAGCACTCGACAGTCTTCAGATTTCTCGAAATTTAATCCAGAGAGAATGTGCTCTGCTATTCTCATCAATTATCCACTTTTCAAATAGGAGTTAGACTAAGCACTCACCACTCTTTTCAGATCTAATCCTCCCTAGCCGAAGTAATTACTGCTGCCTAAAAGTATCCAAATTAGTATTTTATTTCCCGTTAAAGAATTTTCCTCCCTAGTCGAAAAAACACCCAGTGTTCATTAACCAGAAAGGAAGATTCTGCAAGTGACTCCTAAGGTTCCTTAAGGCCAGGTGTCTGATGCGATTTCCACCTGTTGACCTCTGATCTTGCAAGCCTTTAGCTAATTCTCCGACTTGACAGATAAGTTAATAAACAGAAAAGAGTTTTGCCAGCCTCCATCTCAGCCGGCCACTGTTGATTGCAGCGTCTCGTTTGGGGGACTCTTCTGTTCAGGCGAGTCTTGACAATCAGTCAGTCAAGGCAAACGCATAGAATACGCGCTCTTCACTACCACTGTCATCGAACGCAATTTCGATACATTTCCTTCAAAAGAAACGAAAGCGGGATGAATCAAGCTGGTCAATAAACGCTTCGCTTTGGAATCACAAAAGTTTCCAAGGTTCATAAATATGTTTGAGGCCTTCAATGCATGATGTACTAAATGTGATGCGCATAATTTATTTGGATCTTCATTAAAAATTCTGCTCCTGCCACCGGTGAACGTTGTATCAAAAGTTTGAAACATAAAACCTAACAGCCACAATTTCTGCGAATGGATAAAAAGCACTACTAATCTTTGCCTGAGTAGAAGCCAATGTTTGAATTCGTTCCAACTTTATCGGAGTTTAACCCTCCAGGTGGTTTCGAAAAGATATCTCGTCCATCAAAATCCGACTAATTTTGCTGACGACGAGGTACCTGGTCATCAAGATAGTCAGATTTTTTGATGATGACATCAAGACCATGTCAGTTTTCTTCTAATGAAGAGATATCTCGTCCATCAAGATATGGCCTGTTTTGCTGCTGATGAAATATGTGGATTAAGTTATTAAAGTTTTGAAAGCAATCTCACATTATTATAGTTATTTAAGTGGGAAATTTACTGAAAAAGTGAAATTTTTGAGAGATTTTTTAAAAACTGAAATACATTAAGCAGCATTATCGGTTCGTTTTAATTTTTCCCCATCATATTTTAATTCATTCACACACACACACACAACATAGTCTTTTTATTAATGAACAAACTTCGTGTTTTTGTTTTGTCTTTGGTAAAAGTGTAGCGACATTGGATTTATTTATGGCAGGTCAATGGTCCGTCTTACCATCATGCAGCAAAAAATCGCAATAGAGCAGCGATTTTCAACCTGTGTGTCGTAAATATCGAAAGGGTGTGCCAACGGATGGTGAAATAATTTAAATTGTGTGAGATTTATTTAATTTCAATGGCTTAATTTTGAATTTCTGACAAGTGATTTCACAAATAAATTCAAATAGTCACGTATTTTTAATACTCGTACAAATAATTTAGAGTATTACTTTTTTTATTAGTCTCAAATAATTTTTTCAGAACGATTTTACAAAAAGCTCCTTTGAATCAAATAGGAGAAGAAATTAACATACTTTTTTTGTAAATCAATGAAAATTATACTTTTTTTGTCAGATCGGCCAAAAAATACATTTTTCGGTATACCTTAGAATTTTTGTAGTTTGTGTGTCATGATATTAGAAAGACTAATAATCGTTGCAATAAATCAATCTAACCTACTTGTATCATAAAAAAAGAAAAAATATGGGGAATTCAACAAAATAATCCCGAATAAAGATAATAGTACGCTTTCTGTAACCGCCATGTCTATATCAAATCCATGACGGTCGTATGAACAGTTATCTGTTTTGTTTTAGGCCCCGTTGCAAAATGTAAATGCAGTCGTTGCAGCAGAAAACCAAAATGAACCAACATACCAACAAGCAAGCGCAAGCACTAATAGTACGTTTTCTCGACTTGCATTCCCAAATCTAAATCGATCGTTTCAACTAACTGCTGTCTGTCTTGTGTTTGGCGAAGCTTTGCCGTAAAAAAATAATAAAAAACAAACATCAATAAATTTGCACAAGCACTTAAAGTACGCTTTCTTTTTTAAGCATTTTCAAATCTACATTGGTCGTACCAATAAACCGCTGCAACCGTTGCGTTTAGCACAGCTTGGCTTTATTTGAACCTCGCGTTATAAAACCAAAACCAACCATCATGGTACAGCAGCTGCACCATAATCGCGCCAAGAAAGAATTTAAATAACGGCCAGTACATCAGTTGTGCCTTGAAAGTTATAAAAATCGCGCTTGTTATATCTATAGCCTCAGTCTAAAGGGTAAGACACGTACTCGACAGCTTTCTGATTCGTGAGAAAAGAAACTAAAATTCCACCATTCATATGCTTCATTCGCCATGAAACCAAAACCGTTATCAACAAACAGGTACTAGTTGCTTTTGAGTAACGAGCTCGTACGGCTTGCCATCATTTGGGACGAAGATAAAATAAAACACCACCGAGTCCTTATTTATATGGTCCATTCGCCATGAAAACGAACGTATCAACAAAGAAACGCAAGTTGCCGTTTAGAAACGGGCTCGTGCAACTTTCCATGCTTTAAGGAGCAAGAGAAATAATAATTCCATCCTTACCCACACGTTTGAATAAAAAAATGGCGCGAAGTCAAAGGTGAAACCAAAATTCCGCACCAAACTCCGCAAATAAGATTTGATTGGTATGGACAGGAATGTTTTGATGGCAGTAATGGATACTCGGGGGCACCTTCTCTGCAGTCGCCTTCGAGTCGAGATATCTCTCGTCTTCCTAACAAGAAGCGCTCTCTCGAAACATTCCTAACTAGCTGAAGACATAACATTTGAGCAGATGATGGGGGAGAAAAACACCCCTCAAAATATCAAACATCCTCGCTGCAAAAAAATCCCAAACAAGAAGAGCAAAGAAGGGAAGCAGCTTCCTGCAGCCTCTCCCCTCCCTCGTTAGAAAACAAGACCGAAGACTTTTGGAACTCTTTTAAGGTCCCTTTATGTTCGTGATTGTCAAGCAAGCGTATCTAATAATAGAGAGTTTTGGTGTGTCAGGAAAAAGATCAGGGCACTAAAAAGGTACAGTTAACCTTTTGGTTGCTTGACTTTCTCTAAATTTTGTATTTTTTCTGCAATTGATGTTAATTTCATGCCTAAAGTGTGGCGTGGTAAGTGTGTTGGCACAATAATTCAACTGCTCAAACATAAACTAAACTTCATTTCAAAAGGAAGCGTGTGATATGTTTGCCGTTATATTTATTTTTCAGGTGAAAGTTCTATTTGGACGGTTATTCAATAAATTTCATCGGTGTAGTCTTACCCATTCTTATAAACAATGGTGGTTCAGTGGTTTTGCCTATTGCGTTAGTAACACGATAGTTGTAGGCCCTTCCTCCCTGGCTGTATTTCTTCTAGAGTTGTAAAATTTTCCTCGTGTGTATGTCCATTTACTTGATGATGTTTGGTAAAATGTTGCCTTTGCTCCATAAAATCCAACCAACCTATAAATAATGTCTAACACTGTTAAACAATGCCCTAAAAGGCCTGCTAAAATAGGCGTAGGCAAAACTACTGAACCGACTAAAGGCTTTAACCTTCTAAATGGTTTTGAGGATATATCTCGTCCATCAAGATCTAGCCGGTTTTCATATTGACGATATACCTCGTGGGGATTATTATCAGGAGGGTTAAAAAGTTGGAAAGCTTCTTTACTGGCAAAAACATTGTCACACTCCAGTATGTATTAAAATAAATAACCTAAGGTTTAAAAATTATTTCTTTTAGGCGAACATGAGGTACCGAATTTGAAATACAACTATTTGAAAACAGCAAACAGATCAAGACAACAGTGGCATAGCTAAGGGCACGGTGGTCAATAGCATCAGTGTCTGAAGAGGCGTCATTTTAAAAATGATTTCTTTTAGAACATGAGATACTGAAATTGAATTAAAAACTTATTCAAAACAGCAAACAGATCAATACTACAGTGGCACAGCTAGGGACACGGCGGTCCATAGCATCAGTGTCTAAAGGGGTGGCATTTCATAAACTTTTATTCAGAGTCTTTTTCTGAAAAAAATTTTTTAAAAGGTTATATATATAGTAAAACCTCGATTATCCGTGTCTCCGCTTTAACCGAGCTATAAAATATTACTAGGATTTTTTTTTTGGTTCTACATGTTCCATTTTTAAAACTACCGAAAAAAATTCTGAACTTGATCTCACAAACACTCAGGAAAACGAAATCCGTGAATGGATAAACGCTGACGAACAAGAGATTACAGATAAAATGATCGCTAATAAGGAAAATTAATCTAGCGTTGATGAGAGATGAAAAAAAAAAGACAGTGACGATGGAAATCGACACATGAAAAATCTCCTTTATAGATGGACTAAAGGCTATCGAAAGTAATATTGAATATATAGAACAACAAGAAGCGACACCAGTAATCCTGTTATCCGTAAAAAATGTCGAAACATTGCTGCATAAAACGCCAAAGTAACGTAAAACAAAAACAATTAAGGACTTTTTTTAAGTAAGTTACTCTTTAATTATCGTAACAATATGAATTGCATGTGGTGTATCTGTATAACTTTTTTATTTGTGAAAATATACTTTTAAACCTACACGATTTATTTTATTTACAATTTTCGCTTTAACCGAGTTTTTCGGTTACCCGAGTTCGTCTTGGTCCACATTAATTCGGATAGTAGGGACTCTACTGTATTTTCAAACAACTTTGTCCAGGTCAGAGAAATACTACGCTTGTGAATTAAATGTGCTTTCATACATTTCTTTAAAATACAACCCTTAAAAATAAAATATTATTTTCATGTAGTCCCAAGTAGTCAAATCATATCCAACGAAAGAAGCAAGGCAATAAAGTTATCTTCACATAAACGTCTGAAGAGCACACAAAACAAGACAGGGACACCTTTTCTTACTTTGTCCAAGAGACCCATTACCAAAGTTCAAGTTATTTGGTCTTTTCAATAATTTATATCAATCAAAAATAATATTGAGAACATTAGTAAAAAACAGCTCTAATTAGTATATTTTGCACTAATTTTCTTCATTTAAAATACGTAAATTTGGTTTTGGACAAGGTGACATGAGTTTCATTTGTTCCACATCCTAAAAAAGTCCACCTTCACCTTCGCATGGCAGTATCTGAATCATTTACTGAACTCGTAGAAAGCTGGAGGAAAATACACCTGTAACGTACACATGCCGACCCTCCATTTATTCCGCAATCATTTGGACAATCGGGGAGGGGAGATCCTCCGAGCCGTCTACAAAAAACTCTATTCTTTCAAGCCATTAGAACCTCGAGGCTCAAACGCTCCGGTTTTACATTTTGGGCTTCACCGCACTATCATTGCTGAGAAGAGTGAAAAAAAAAACGCTTTCTTCTCCCTCAGCCCTCCTGAAACTCTTCTTTTTTGCCTACACCCTCCACAAACCCCTCTTTGGTCCCCCCTCTGCCTATTCGAAGTTTAACAGGCTTCTTCAACGGAGGAGAAAGGCGTCAGGACATGTGAAGAAATGCACTTGAAAACAGCGAATTCGGTGGGGATCGTACTCATATTGTGAGAGCGGATACAGTCTCGCGCCAGCTCAGGGCTTCTGAGTTTGGCCTGACCTTTAATTTACAAGGTCACTTACAAACTGTGGTATAGCTACCTTTCAGAGAGAGCATGAAAGCTGAAATTGAGAAAAGGTACCATTTTCCGGAGATGGTTCGTTGGGTTTTACGACACTTGAAAACTATGGTCCCAGTACTTTTCAAAGAGGGCGTGAAAGCCGAGAGCTGAAATTGGAAAAGTAGTACCACTTTTCGGAGATGGTTCGTTGGGTTTTATGTCACAAACTATGATACCGGTACCTTTCAGAGAGGGCATGAAAGCTGAAATTGAGAAAGGGTACCGTTTTTCGAAGAAGGTTCGTTGGATTTTAAGACACTGGTAAACTACGGTACCGATACCTTTCAGAGAGGGCGTAAAAGCGGGGAGTTGAAATCGGAACAGGGTACCGTTTTTCGGAGATTAATCATTGGGTTTTATGACGCAAGGGTTATATCTGGCCAAGCTGCGCCAAACAACGTCAAGTAAATTAACATACACACAGAAAAAAGATTTTGCTGACACAGAAAATAGAGGAATACATTCAGGGCAGTTACAGAAATCGAAGGTACATCGAAAACATGTCGAAATCATCAGTATTTAACTATACCCATAATACCTGATTTTGTTATAAATATACCCTGGAAAGAATTAAACTTGACAGGAATAGAACCTATGTCGAATACAACTCTTAGGTTTGCTAGCGCAGTAGGCAAACACCGAGCCACTGCGACTACTCTTCCCGTTTCTCGGAGAAGAGGAAAGATTCTCCAGTTTTATTTGTACAAATATGCAATCAATAGCTTATGAAACTAAAAATACGTTGGATCATTTTAAAATAAACACTTGCATCGATCTTTGCAAGGGACAGGTGTAAGTTAAGAGCATTTCATAAAAATAAAAATGAGTCACGACGTTGTGGATATCATAGTTTACCATCCGAGATTCGACTAGCAAAGAACTCTCCCAGAAAAGTCTCTAAACAATTTCTATGGGGTGAAAAAGTACAAAAAATTACATAATATTTTACCTACCGCATACTCTGTCATTCAATTTCGTGAACAAGATATACATCAGAAAGGACGCCTTTACCTCAAAGAAAAAAGGACTCAGTGGCTAGTCTATAATATCCCCTGTAGATTGCTATTATAGGTTGGTCAAGTGATTAAAAATAATCTGACCGTCTACTATATCATTAAATGGACAATTGTTTTCGAAAAAGTAAGTCATTATTTTTAGTGTCATAAAACAAGGTTCTTTCATATTTCTTATCATCACTGAGAAAAAAAGCTATTACTGTTTTTACTTGTTCTTTAAAATGCTTTGGGACAAGAAAGTCAACCAGAGAAGTAATGTATAAGTAATATATAAAAGTGTTTATACAACTTTGGGCTTCCGCAATATCACATGATTTTTACAAACAGCTCTCCATTTAATCTCTATCACTCTTATTTTTATTTAATTGGTTTCACGACTTTTATTTAATTTCCGATACAAGTACGCAACGTGATTCCATTTCAATGGGAATATGTGTCTGTGGGAAAGTCGCATTCCAAAACACATTTTTTGCAATAGCCTTTTACAAAAACCTTGAGCCCCAAGAGGGGTCTACCCCAGTTTGAAAAACTTTGCGGTAACCATTTCTGAGAAGCAGGGGTTTGAAATCAGAGGTGCGCCCAGGTGGGTGACTGGTGGGTTGCAGACCCTCCCAGAGAAAAGCGTTTGAAAAATTAAGTATTTATCTATTTGATAACTTCATCAATTGATAAACTTGATGCTGTTTGGTGCAGCTTGGTCAAATATGGTCCTTGCTCCAAAAACTACACCACATCCCAAATGCAACTTAATTGAAACACTCTACGCCTCTCTAATGAAAGGTAGAATTCATAGTTAAAGTTAACTTAAGCTGCACTGCATTACTTGCAGTGTCTAGCGATTTCTTTTCGCTTTCTTAGATGGTTAACCGCAAGAAAAATAACTATATCCTATCGTGAGGGAACAACCCCCGTAGAGGTCACCCTCTAATTCTGGAGGGGCGGAATTCCATCCTTTTCCGTAACTTGACTCCAAAACGGACAGAGGGATAAATGTGGGCGTTTGTCAGATACATATGACTCATGATCGATCGGTCTGAGTCATGCATTCCTTTAGAAAACCAGTGCTTCTTTCTAACTATACACAACTTTCTTAATACCTCCAGCTTTAAATTACTTGATTTTGTCTTGTGTTTGGCGAAGCTTGGCCAAACATGGCCTCTTGCACCATTAAAGACCCCAAACAACCAACTCAGTTTTAAAGAGATAATTACGGTGGTCTGTTAAGATTCCTGAACGAATTTCACGGATATCCACCAGGAGGATCAAGGACACAAATAATGATCTCCACAATCATTATCTGTGTCTGAATATCAAAAGCAATCAAAAATTTATTTTTTTAATTTTCCCCACATAACTCATCTTGTCTTAAACAGGAAGTCTGGCCACACACTGGAGCAACATGCGGCAAAAAGGTACGAAATGCGTATGCGTAATCAGTTTCTGAAGACTAGAAAACATGTCCGCATGCGCACTTCGGTTAATTTAGTGCAGTAGTACTGATGTTAGGCCACTGTGTGACTTGCGAACTGTTGAATAAAGGTATCGATTGAGAAAATTTTGTGGTGAAGATAAATCCCCCTTCAAATAACATCAATATCATGAGAATAAACACTTTCTCAGCACCTCTCAAAGAAATATTCTACGCCTCGTTCAAATATCTTCCTAGCAGTGTGTGAGATGAAGCTGCCTGTATTTAGGTGTTGACTTGAAGAAAGCAGGAATATCCAAGCAGCCAGTCCGACATCGTCACACTGACACCAGATCAAATATAGTAACTTAAGATTTTATTATTAGTGCTCCAGATAGGCGGTGAGACATCCGGGATCTCCTCGTCTGCTAAAACCAAATTTCTATCTTCGAGATTGATAACGAACCATCACCAATTAATCCCGTTGTGTTTATTGCTTAGTACGACGTAAATTCAACTACCTGACTCTCTCTTATAAAAATAAAAACTACAGAACCTCATTTGGTGCAAAGAAACATTAAATATAAAAGGTGACAAATCTTTACCCATAAAGATTTTTCCAAAATTTATTTTTTTAGCATACCCTTCAAAACGGGTTAAGCAGAAAGTTCAGCGTGTTGATACAATTTCGAACGCTGAATGTTTACTTCGCATACACTATACTTCACGCATTGATATTGAACAAGAGGGCGGTTTTCTGTTAAGTATTCAAGAGGGGAAAGATCTAAGAGGACATACAGGACACTGGAGAACCCCCAGAGTGAATTCGTGCGGGAATAAACAAGTTTCCAACAGCGATTTTTTAAGGGTTGGGAGATGAAATAGGAAAGAAAAAGTTGCCACACCGAAAGAAAGGGTGCAGCTAAAAACCCACTATGTAGTCCATGGTGGAGAATACGATTTTCTGTTTGTAAACATCTGCAGACCAATCATCTGCGGTCAAGTCATGAAGTTTCGCATGAATAACAGCTGCAGTATAAGTAAGTAAGTTCCAGTAAAGTATATAACGGTAGAAGCAAAGAGTTTGAGGAAACATTTGTTTTATAATTTCTCGTTAGGCAAATGAATTGAACAACGTTGAGCATGTATTCTTTTGTTTGGGAAATTTTCTATTATACTGAAGCATGGATAGCAGTAAAGGTGAATAAATATATATCTACCATGGAATATTTTTCATACAAACTAACATTTTGCGTACAGTTCACGAATAAAAACTTTAACTAATTTTATTTAGAATAGATGATTTTTATTAATAAAAACACATTAAATTAATAAAAAATTTATAAAACAATTCTTCACTTAAAAAGTATGAAGACTTTTTTTAGTGGCATAAGACATCAGACATTCCCATGTCTACATATTGGCATCAATGTTTGAAAACTGATAAGAAGTGAATTTCGAGAAACAAGGGATAATCATTTACTTTACTTTTTTAAGTGTAACAGATATTTGGGGAACATACGCATTGTAAACTGAGTTCTGTACTTGGATAGTTGTTATGCAACAGTAATCCCTTTACATCAGTGATTTTCAACTTTTTACATCCCCCCCATGGCACAAATAAACAAATTACTAAAATTCCGCGACACAGCAAAACAAAAGTAACTATCAGCACTTTTTACTTCAAAATGGCTTTTTGAAACAACTTATTTATGATTCTTTGTAATAGAAAACATTGCTCAAAATTATTTATACTGGTATAATTCGAAATTATTTGCGAACACACTCATTTAAAGGTTGAAAACTGAGCCGTTTAAATGAAATAAATCTTGCACAATGTAAACGGCTTCGCCTATCTTAAGGCACATCAGTGGCATTTTTGCGACACACAGGCTGCAAATCCTGGTCTAATCAATGAAGCAAAAAATAATGGTGAAGCAACGAACCAAACCATTTGCTTAAAATATTGTGTGGTGATTTTATATCAGGTCAAAATATTTCGAGAAACTTTTTAAAAATCAGGTACAGATCTTCATTTGATATGAGAATTGTACTTCCAATTTTGGGGCCCCTCCAAAGAAATTCCTGGCTACGCTACTGGCTTATACATTTCATATCAGTATCAAATAAAATGAGAATCACTGTTTTTTAAAACTAAGTATTGATTATAACCAAGTAGGGCCTATTTACTAGTGTCCATTCAATACCTCTATGATTCTACAATTTTGAAAGCGTTGATCTAACAGCAGAGAACTATCATTAGGTTCGGATGTCAAAAAGTAGTACTTCTAACTTCGGACCCCTACGAAATAAACTACTGACTTATACACTTCATGTCAGTATCAAATATGATGGGTCACCCCCCCCCCCTTTTTAAACTAAGAATTCAATATTAATCACCAAGCAGACTTTATTTATTAATGTGAATTCAACACCTCTATGATTCTAAGATGTTGATTTAACAGCGGAGACTGATCATTAGGCCCAGATCTTTATTTAATAAAAAAATTGTATTTCTAACTTCGGGTACCTCCGAAACAAACTCCTGACTACGCTACCGTATAAACTTGTTGTCAGTATCAAATATAATGAGTTGCCGTTTTGAAACTAAGTATTGAGTATTTATCACCAGGTAGGGCATATTTACCAGTGTTCATTCAACACCTCCAAGATTCTACAATGTTGGAGGTTTTGACCTAAAAGAGCACGGAACGGACTTGGAAAGCAAGAGCACAGGTCGACCCTATCACTTTCTGGAGGTCAAAAGAGAAAACCTTCATTATAAGACACGAAACTGGTTTTATAAAAAGCACCTGGCCACATGGGCCGTAAAGTCAAAGCTGTCAAATGGAAAGCAGGATGTCCCTTTCATAATTTCTGAAAACGGTTTTCTGAATCAAAAACCTATATTGTTAGCAGTTCAAAATTTAAACTTCTGAAAATTTTCCGTTTTCGTTGCCATTTATGCCTGCAAAAAAAGAGCTTTTAGTTCCGATGGCGTTCTTTTGCGATTCTCAGTTTCAGAAAGCAACTGTAGAATTTCGCACTGTTAATCTATTAGCCGTACTGTTACAAAATACTCTGTCATAATGAGATCGATTTTATTTGTTCTAATTCTGAGTGAAATTTGTGGTACACATTTTAAAAAACAATACAAACAATTTTAAAGGTCGCACATAATATATTTTATTGTCTTGCGTGTTATGTATTTAATAGTTATGAAGACGCACAGCATAAAGAAAAATAACCCTACAAGAATAATATTGCATACAAACTAATCATTTTTAAGATCCCGAATTCATCAAGAAATTTTTAAGACAAAATGCAAAACATGCTATTTATGCAAAAGTTTTGAATAAGACTCTCCACTCAAAAAAATTTCTCATACATTTTACGATCGTTTAGGCTCAAATAATGAGCTTATAAAAGTAGCAATAACTAAAAAGAATCAATAGCAATTAAGCATTCTGATTCTAAATTTCATAAAGGAAGATAAAAATAAACGTTCTGCTGTAGTTTTTTTAACTTAACCAAAATGAGGTTCAACAAGAGATTCTAAGCAAAACTTGCAAAAATCTAGAGCATCTAACACAGGAAGCATTTCTAACTGATAACCTTAAATACTACGTTCTCAAATTACAATACCTCAGAAAGTTCGCTGTTGTTTATATGCTCGAAAATCTGGGACACATCAAAGCTTAGCCACTTTTTCAAATCAAAATAAAATTATTCTCGAAAGATACTGGACTTCAAACGGATATCCAAGATCCTCGGATTGAATTGAAACAGCTATTCAAAATGGAGTATAACTGTTACCATTTATGGGAAAGGGTAGTTCCGGAAGAGAAGGCATTAATTTCCCGTGAATGACAACGGTTTTAGTCCATTTTGAATTGTTCCTCTCACAGAATTGATAAAATAGCTTTTCTCATTGCTTTTACCACCAAAGTATCTCTCTCAAACCCTTTCAGACGGATATCCAAGATTCTGTCTGTAGAATCCTCGCTAAATGAGAACCTCATACGTAACTTGCAACAAACAAAATTTGACGGAAGAGAAGGCAGTAGTACCTTGTCCCATTAATGACAACAATTTCACTCCATTTTGACTTGTTCCTCTTATAGAATTGACTAACTGAAAGCTTTACTCATTTTGCCCTTTGAAATTATCTTTCCTTTAAAACCCTTTGGACGGATATCCAAGATCCTCTAATTACAGTGAAACAACGATTCAAAGTGGAGCTTAACCATAGTCATATATGGGTAAAGTGTAGTCCCGGTAGGGAATGCACTAGATTTCCCCACAAATGGACAACAGCTTACTCCATTTTGAATTGTTTTTAGAGTTCACTTACCAAACGCTTTGCTCATTGCTTTCGCCACCTAAATATATTTCCTTCAAACCCCTTCGGTTGGATTTTAATGGCGCAAGGGCCATATTTGGCCACCCGAACCCCAACAGGCGGCACCCAAAGATCCTCTCCGAATGAATTGAAACAACACAGCAAATGGATCCAAGAACCATAAGCATCAATCATAAAACGAGCATAGCTCGCATGTAACTTATAATTAACAAAACAAAATCGCCGGAAGACAGCCGAAAACGGACATTCCCTTTTCCATGAACGAAAAAGGCATTACTTCATTTTGACTCGTCCCGGATTGCGAAACTGAAAGCTTTCCTCATTGATTTCGCAATCCTAGTATCTTTCCCTCGAACCCCTTCGGACGGATACGCAAGATCCTCTAATGGAAATAACACTGCAGATGGATCTAATTAACTTGAGCATCAAGCATAAAATGAGTGTAGCCCCGTTTATGAAACTAATAGTTAACAGAAAATCGCCAGCAGAGAACCGAAAACACAGACCTTTCCCATAAATGATAGCGGCAGAAATTGCCTTCCGATCCTATACGACAACATTAGCACTTAATGATTCCTTATATATTTATGTATCAGTAATGCGGCATAAATATCAGGAGAGGGAGTGGAGGACTCATCAGTGTCTTGAAAATCACAGCAATGTATAAAAAATCAACCAAGCAGAAAATTGCGATTTTTTTTTCTCCTCTTCTCCCTCTGGAGTATAAGCATTAAGTGTAATTAGGCTCCATTTTTCTCAAGTCTTTTCGAAATGTTGACGAGGGTGCATAACAAAACACTGAGGAACTTGGGCAGTTTATTTGCGATCATTCAAATACAATATCCGCTCGCGGGTCGTGTACACAGCTCGTGACTGAACGAGGATGGGCACGAGGCGAAGTGTACAAAATCTATTAAAACTTGACTGGTGGGCTTCTTAATTGAAGCGCTGAAAAGGAGGTCTGAAACAATGAGCGTATAAAACACCGCGTAGGTCCTCCCTTGTATCATGCGATTGGATGAAGAAACTTGCAACCTGTGAGATTTTTCATTTATTCCCCTCTGCCCTTCATTTCCAGAGCATTGTATTTACTCGAATAATCCATTTCGCTTTTAAGTTTGCCTCTAAAAATAAAAAATCACTAATCCTACATATCCGACTCTGCAATTCACTTTCAGCGTACCGTATTTGCGCGAATAATCCATAACTTCCTTTTAAAAAGTACCTGCAAAAATGAAAATAATTTTTTTCTTATCCAAGATATTCCATTCTGCCCTTCATTTTCAGCGTACTGCAGGGCTCGAAATACCCGGGTGCATAGGTGCACATGAAAATAAAATTGTGCACCTAATTTTTCCCTCTAGGTGCACTCAGTGCACCTAACGTTAAAAAAATTAGGGAAACGTGTTTTATGTTATTTTGATGTTGGAACAAAATATTAGTATCAACCTCTCTCGCTCTAAAGGAACGTAATTAAAATTCCTAAATACACACTATGCGAAACAAAATCGCTGGGCCGTAACGGGTTTATACAGGAGGAAGGTTTGCTTGTGCCACTGCCACCAGAACTTTCTGATGATCGAAACATTTTCCAGATGGTGCTGTTGAAGCTACTGTTGCCACAGCAGTGCGCCAGAGAAAGGAGAATTTAGATGTTTAAATATTTTTATTTACTATCTACTACTGAGACCTTTATAAACATACCTAATTGTTAAAGTAGTTTACATTACATTAATGCTTGTATATTACGTTTTTTTTTTAATATGCCCCTAAAATGTAACCTGTGCACCTAATTTAAAAACTTAGGTGCACAAGGTGCACCTGTATTAAAAAATCTATTTCGAGGCCTGGCGTACTGTGTTTACTCGAATAATCCATATACTTCGGTTTTAAAAATGCCGGTAGAAATGAAGGAAATCGTTTCTTTTTTTATATATACCCCTCTGTCCATCATTTACAGCGCACCGTATTTGCTTGAATAATCCATGTGCTCTGCTTTTGAAAAAAAATGACATAAATCAATTATCACCTATATTTATCTCCATCTACCTTCATTTTCAGCGCACCATATCTACTCGAATACTCCATGGATTCGTTTTTTTTTTAATACATGAGAAAATGAAATAACATTTATCCCATCTACCCTTCATTTTCAACCCATCGAAACCACTTGAATACTTATTCACTTCGTTTTCGAAAAGTACCTATAAAAATGAGACATCACTTATCTCCTCTGCACTTCATTTTCAGCGAACCATCTTTACTCGAATAATTCGTGCGCTTCGTTTTTAAAAACACCCCGTTCCTTGTAAATTTTAAAAAACCTTAATATTCTAGTGTTCTATTAATATGTTAATCACAAATGCTATTCTTGCTGTGTAGCGTATTTACAATCAGCAGTGCCATTCAGGCATTTGGTTTGAGGTAGCGACTGAAATGAAAGAAAAGGCACAGAAAGCTCGACCAAACACGGATCTTAAGCCATGAAAACACAATCAATCAACCAAACTTGTTTTACTTTTATATTCATTATGATACAAAATGTTCATATAGCAATGATTCCTCCATAAAAATAACAATAAACAGTTTTTCATACATTTTATTGTTGTTTATATCTTTTATTTTCTTGCTTAGTAGATTTTATTTTGTCCAAAGATTTTAATTATTTGATTAGCAGATTTTGTTTTGTGTCCAAAGATTTTAAACTTTTGATGTGTAGAATTTGCTGTACCCAAAGATTTAAATTTTCTGATTGCTAGATTTTGTTTTGTGTCGAAAGATATATTAAGCAACAAATTTCACTGCAAAAATATTTTTTTAATTTTTTTTTATAGAATTATCGCAATGGTCGTGTCCCACTATCTTTTCTAAACATAAATCGCTCAATACTTTTGAAAACAAAACTCGCGTTTTTCTGCACTCCCAGTTGTGGCAGGGAGAGGCTTCGTAACCGATGCGTTGCGAAGACAATACAAGTCAAAGCATTACTTAGATCATCAGCTGATGCATGTTGAAAAGCTCAGCATGTCCCGCCGTTTTGCTGGGTGCGTGCGACTCACTATCGCGAATGCATGCGACAGACGAAACGGTTGCTCTCAGCCGTAAAATCTGTTTCCCAGTCTTCTCTGCAAAATTAGCATTTCTCTTTTGTCGGTATTTAATCAGGACGAGTGGAAGGAGAGATCCAGTGATAAAGTTAATCATTCACGACAAAAGCTCTTCGTATCTTGAATGGAAATTGTTGAGGATGCCATCTCACTTTTTCTTGGTAGATGGTTTCAAAATGTTTTCCAACAAGTCCCACGTCAAATTAACTCTATCAAGGACTTCCTCCATGAATGCCATACGACTTTTTCTTGGTAGATGGTTTCAAAACACTTTCCAGCAATTTCTCGTTAAAATTAACTATATCAGGGAACTCCACTATGAATACCTTCTAACTTTTTCTTGGTAGACGGTATGAAACTACTTTAAACTAAGTTTCTCGTTAAAATTAACTCTGCCAGGGAACTCCTCCATGAATGCCATGTGACGTTTTAATTGTAGATGGTTTGAAAATACAATACTTTACTAAGGATACCAAAGTTAAGGTAAGGTATTTAAATATTTAGGTATGTTAAAGTGTTAAGATATATGAATTTTTTCATTCGATATTATGATAATAACAGTTATTTGTTAAACTTGGCTGACTTTTTTCAATGATGTTTCAAAAATAATAAGATCAAAAATAATATGCGCACTATTTATACTAAAAAGTCTCTGAGATAAATCCGTGAGATTGATCGTAATTGAGTGAAGGGGGGGGGGATAATGCGGAATAATTTTCATTCGAAAAGAAATACAATTTTTATTCAGATACAACGCTCGTGTAATATTTTAATAAAGATATTTTATACCCGGTATAAGTAATACGATATATTCTGTTTTCAATTAAAATACCTTCACATAAATTATGTAAAATGAATATTTTAGTTGAATGCATATAAATTTTTTAATTGAAAACTAAGTTTTAATTTTTTGTCAAAGATGGGATGGAAAATCACGAGAGAATTGGTTAGATTAAGATTAGAATATAACCTCCAAGTTAGAACCAGAAAATGTCTCACATCTTATGCCAATGAATGGTTTGCATTTTTCCAATATATCTTCAAACATTTTTTCAAAAATAATGTTTAACAATGGTTTAAAAAATTAAATCCAAACCCAAAGAAAAACATTAAGAATAGCTCGATCCTGAAGTAATAAAACAATAAACGATTGGAAACAGAAAAGTAAATTGTTAAGAAGAATCAAGTACATTGTATCAAATAACTATCACGAACAATGAGAAAACAGAATCAAGAAAATCTTATAAATCTTGTCATTGACTGGCATGCATGTAATCCAATTCCAAAAAAAAAGCATTAAGTGCATAAATCTTATGACATTGAATGGCTTATATGTATCCAATATGCTATCGTCAAACATTTCTTCAAAAACGACGATCTTTCTATGGTTTAAAAAATGCAAAATCCAAAGAAAAGCATTAAGAATAATTCGCTACTAAAGTTATAAAATAATAAACGACTTGAAAAAGAAAAGTAAATTGTTCCGAAGAATCGAATACATTGTATCGAATAACTATCGCGAACAATGCGAAAAAAGAATCATCCACAAAAACAGCCCGATTATAACGCAAATAAAAAAAAATAAAAGGTCGATTTCTAACGACGAGTAAGCATCACAACTTTCCATTCTTCATCGCATAGAGCGATTTCCGAAAGACCATGAAAGGCTCAAAAAAATCTGACTAAGGGATCAAAAACCAGCCCAGTCATGTCAAGTCGATTTGATTAACAATCTTCAATTAACAACGGGTACTTTTTCAAGCACTTAATCGCTTGAAATCACTTTCCCTTAAGTTTAACAACAGGTTACGGAACCGATACAACTGAGTAACTGTGAACAGTCTACAACTGAGTAATGAGGGGAAACAAGAGAGCCTTGACCTTATCGAACGACGATTATTGAACGCCGAATCAAGTAAACAATCAAAACCAGAACGCGAGCGAAGACAAAGAAAACTATAATGATCGCCATATTTCTGCGCTGTTTCCAGTACGGAACAGTTGGAAAAGATTTCGGTATAAATCTAACCTAATGCCGCCTGTCTCTTTTATGATCCTCAGAGGATACACCGGCGATATAATACTTTATTTCATGCTACGAAACAGTCCATCATCCTTTGAGGGGAATTCGGTGAGGATTTATATCTGGAAATAAATAGCAAAACGGAAGAAGCATGCCCCTGTAGGAGAATGGGATGTAATCGGATGAGTCCAGCGATCTACAGATAATATTCATGCTCCAAGAAAAGCAACTAAAGAAAGAAAGATGGGGCAGGTAAAAGGAGAAAAAGACAAGGGAAGAAAATGAGAGGTGCAAAGGCCGGATGTGTAAGAGAAAGGCCGCACCCAATACAGACCATCATCTACCTGGAAAGCCCAATAGGTACACGGGAGGCAAATATTTCGCTGTACAGGAATGTACATCACGTCTCAACTTAATATTGCATTGGCGATTAGTATTAAACCGGAGCAGGTTAACACAAGGAACACGTTCGGCTTTTTATTTTCGTAATTATCCTTCTTTAGAGTTAACATAGTCCGTTTAGGTTTGTCAGATGACTATATATCTATGGGAAGAGCTGCAAAATGAGTTCGGAACAGAAATGGAAATCTCGCTCCGACCTCCGCTTTTTATTTGCGGTTGTTTTATGGATCTGTGTGACGTTTAATATCGGTGTGTTTGGAAGAGATATTCAGGCCCGCTCCCTCTCTCTCGCCCGGCGTGGCAAGTTCGCCGCTTTTAATAGATGGGCGAGCGACGCCTTTTAAAACTGCCTGTCATTCACGAGTCGTTTTGTAAGCACGTTCGCCAAGTGTTCAGAATTGATAGTGGAAGAGCACACCTTGGGTGAAAAGTTTTTTTCAAAGACTAGCGAGTCTTATGAGCCGCGGCTTTGATAATTGCGTGGCTTGGTTACGTTAGCGCGTGTGAATGTAACCGAACTCGCTAGACGCCTATTGAACAGATTTGTAAAGCTCGTATCGACTGGTTGAGCATATCCTATATATTCAGGGAACTAGGATGTCTCTTTTGTAAAACCATTATGTCTTAAAAGCCGTGGTTTTAATAATTGCTTACCTTGGTTACGTTAACGCGTGTAAATATAGCCAATTCGCTAGTGTGCACATCTATGGAACAGGACTCGCGAACAGATTTGTAACACTTGTATCGAACTAACCGATTGAGTATATCCTAGAGATTCAGTGAACAGGGATGTCTTTTTTGTAAAACCACCCCGTCCTATTTTCTGCGGCATTAATAATTGCTTGACTTGGTAACGTTAACGCGTGTAAATGTAACCAAATTCGATTATGTGGACTTGCGAACAACTTTGTAACGTTCGTATCGATCCTATCCATCATCAGTCGTTTCTTCAGCACGTTCGTGTTAAGAAAGGATGGTAGAAGAGCTCACCTTGGGGGAACAGGGAGAATATTTTCCCCCGTAAAACCATTACTCATAAGCCGCGGATTTAATTACTTGTTTGGATTGCTTTAATACGCACGTGAATGTAACCAAATTCCTTAGAGGGACAACTTTGTAGCGCTTCTACGGATCCAGTTCTTAGGACGAACACAAAAGGCACGTGGACGCTGAAATGAGTTATGAACGTTCCCTCAAACCGAGCATTTCCCTTTTCTACACATTACAGCACTGTGGATTCGTGTGCTCGCGACATGCTACAAGGCGACTGGGAACGTACTGTTCACATCTTTACTTGGTTACACTACATGTTACTGTTCACAAGGATGCACGCGGCATTTAACTTAAGTTGACGTTTTAAATTATATAACTGAATGCCCCAAGAGTTACATACAGTATCAGTTGATCTGGACAGTTGCGAGAGTAATATTTTTAACATACAAGCATAAAAAGTAGAGTGCTCATGCTATTTTTTATTGCTATCCAGACGTTTAGATCAACTTGTTCGTACACCGGTTCCTGCATTTATTGGTCTTGCATTGTTAAAGTAAGTTATTCTGCCACTAAAGGGTGTTGCCCACTTTGAACGCGAGATGACTAACGACTAGAGATGGGAGCATTCGAATACAAAAGTACTCGTGTACTAGATTCTTAAAAGTATTCGTTATACTCGATCCTCTCTCGTTGTATTCGAATACGGTAGTATACCAAGTATTCAGATACAAAAGGATTCATACCCCTAATAGCGCAGCTGACTGATTTTTACTATAAATTAATTGCCTTTTGTATATGCATTCGAATACTTAATTCGACGCTTGAAAACACTCGAATATTCAATTCGACACATGAAAATACTCGAATACTTAATTCGACACTTAAAGATGCTCGAGTACTCAATTCGACACTTGAAAATACTCGAATATTTAATTCGATACTTGAAAATACTCGAGTACCAATAATTCGATTACAAAAAGTACTTAATTCTGCCCATCTCTCTTAACGACAACTGAGATGGACCCAATATTATCAATCGACCTGCATTTGTTCAACCTACCGGGGAACCTCGGGCTGACTTCAGGACCCTCCCCTCAAGCAGCTATACCCCAGAATGGCTTTGGCAAAGGCCTGTGAGATGAAACAAAAATGCAAATTGGACCAATTTAACAATTATCAGTAACACGAACAGTCGCCATCCCTAAGTGGGGAGGGTGTTTAGTTCTAATGGCTTCGGAAAAATCGCTCGTTTTGAAGCTGTCATTTAATTCACATTAATCAAACGTTATATTATGATTTAAATAGAAGTGTAGGCGAATGTGGGTCAGAACCTGCCTTTGACCCGGGATTCGATTAACGCCCTGTCTCTTGACCTACAAACTGACCGCTAAGACTTGTTTCAAAAACATCCTTGTAGAATTGCTGACTATTCATGGCGCCTACCAGTCCCCAGAATCGCGGTGATACATCACAGCGTGATTCCACTCACCATCTACCTTTCAGGCGATTAAGTCAAAACAAATTAATGATCGAATTACAGATAAAAACAAAATTTATTAGTAGGGCAACTCTGCTGCAGGAAAGCTGGCTTTGGAATTGTTACTCAGTGAGCAATGAGCTTTCTTGTGGCAACCGTTAGCAATTAATAAGGATTGCGTGGCTCTAATAAAGCACAGGAACTTTTATTTCAGTTGTTCACACACTTTTCAGTTAAGAATTAGAGTCGCACACGTAGCTATTCGTTATAATGATATATAGTAATCAGTGGCGTGCAGAGAGCTCATTAAGGCCAGGGTTGAATTGGAAAATGGACATGGGGTTTTTAGAAGAGGGGGAAAGTTCTTGGATAATTTTGTGTAACATTCCACGTACATAATTGTAGCTTAAAAAGCTAGAAATGGCATTTTAAATCTACGCATCGTCTCAAGAAATATGACATAACACAAAAAGTGATTTCATTGTTTGATTTTTGTGTTTAAAAAATATATTTAGATTTTGAACTGTGTACGGTAAAAAAGGTGCTACTTAGCGAGCAAAAGTCAGTTGTTTGTCGAAGAACTTGTCAATTTTATATCAATGGAACATTTTATTATATAGTTTCTGTTTTATTATATAGTTCTCATTTTATTATATAGTACCGATGCAACTCACTAATATTCAGTTGATTTCAGCAATTCGATTCTTGAGCACATTTCAACTGCACATACTAGTGATACAAACCCCAACTTGAAATTGCAATGTTATCATTGTTTTCTTTTGCATTACACATTTAGAGGCATATACAAGATTGGATCATAGTTTCAAATTAAAGTGTAATCAAAACCTCTGCTTTGATTAGAATGAGCTAAATAATAGTATCGGGAGGAACTTTATGCATGGCTGAACCAAAATAAGTACTCTTGAATTCGTGTTTCAAGGAGTAATAACAAGTATGACTAATGTTAGAGGATACATCATGTTTGGTTGACAGTAACATAAAAGAACTAACATTTTTCTCTGTGCTATTAAGATGTAAGGCACACACTGCGACGACATCTTAAACATGAGTGCAGAGCACATCTTATCCCGATAATTTCCTCTTAGCACAAACTGAAAAAGAAGTCAAACCAACAATTTGTGGTCCGCAGAGTTGAATACTTTATCCACTCAATACTGGTGCGGTTTTCAGTGATGTGACAGCGAACAGTTTTCAAAGTACAGAAATAGTTTAAGAAGACGTGATTAGTGGTTAAAAACTGTCCTTACGAGCAGTCACGTACATTTCATACGTTTCAGCCATTAATCAACTCTGTCCGCTGTATTTTTTGATTATCTCCCTACCAAATTCAAGGTGTCAACTTCTGGAGCTGTGACAACTACGAGTGCATTTATCTCATTGCCTTCAATCTCGCTGTATCAATTCATTTTTCAAAACCCTTTCAACAACATCAGTAAGGAAAATTAAAAATCTGTGAATGGGCATAGAGGGGAAGAGGGATACACGGGCACTAACATTTGTGCGGAGGAATCATTGTTCCTTCTCATTTCGCTTAACTTTCAGAGTATTTCTATGCTCGTCTGTTCCATTTCTTTTTAATAGTAAAAGAAAAAAGTTTTTTTTTTAATTTATGGCGTATTTAATTTCTTTTAACGAAAAACAGTTTTATGCAATAATAGAAGAGCTTGTAAAAACTTGGGATTGTATTGTTTTAAATGCGTGTGTAAAGACGGTTGAACTTATTGGTCTTTTGATTGGTTGGGTTTTTAAGGCGCAATAGTCATATATGGTCAAGCTGAGCTAAACAAGGTCAAGTAAATTACTCGTCTCTAAAATTCTTCGGTGAACTTGTTTTGGAATATGGTTGTGTCTTATCTTAAGTTTATCGTACAAACGTCATAATTATTTTATGTCATCTTACAAATGTCCATTGAAACATTGCAAAATAAATTTCTCCAATCTCTAGGGACGAACACAAAACACCTCGCAGTAGTTCTATGAACTCTGAAGGCTGTTCGCGTGTTCGTTGCCTCGAACTGAACATTTAAACTTTTTATTCACTACGATACCCCGGATTCTTCGGCTCACAATCACGTTGCGAACACTGGATTCAACTGTTCTCGACGTGTTACAGAGCGACTGTGTCCACATTTAGGCGTAGGCGCAAGGCGTAGTCCGCATTTGGCTGGTTGCGTTTTATGGCACAAACGCTTTAGGCCAATCTGCGTCAAACACAAGACGGACAATGTCAAGCTTCGCCCATTGACTGGTCATGACTGTTTTCATGCTCATAGTTTGCTTTGGTCTCGGGAATCTCCTGACTTTCAGTTGACGCTGCTTGTCCGATTTGGACCTTGCGCCATAAAGCCCAAATTAAATAAATTAACCAACTTGATTTTATGATTCCGGATGTCCTAAGAGCAGTAAACACCTTTACTCGTGCACTGCCCTTAATGATCTCAATTGCGTAGTCTACAACTGGTTGGTTGGTTGAGCTTAATGGTGCAAGAGCCATGTTGCACCAAATAGCATAGAAATAACGGAACAGGGATTTTAAATTTTCCTTCCTGAATAGTAATTCAGTACATGGAAGGTAGGTAGGTAGTTTAATTACCGTCCCACTGGAGTAACACAACGGTTACATGGGAAGGAAGAATTGACTTTCATATGTTGTATTGTAATGACGAAGTGCATGCTTGGTTCGGTTTTATGAAGCAAGGCCATACTTGGCCAAACTGCACAGAACACAAGACAGACGACGTCGAGTAATGGACTCACACACAAGGAAGGTATGAGTGCCATAAGAGAGATAAATACACCCGGGTAAGTTACATCTGTAAAGCTGGTTAAAATACACATGCAACACTCATGAAGATGCAGCTGAAAAAGTCGAAAATCTCTCGGGGCTACACGCAAGCCCATAAGCTTAACACAGAAAAAACGCGCGGTCATTTCGAAACGCATCCAATTCAAATCGCTCCCCTGCAAAACTCATTAAAATCCAAGTTCCGAAAGTCATGTTTTCCAGCAATTAAAACCGAGTCAAAGTCGTGAATTTGCCTCGTACCGCATCCATCGCAGCGAGATCATCCTCCCATAGCATCTACAAACAAGACCAATCACGAAGTGAACTTCGCACACATCCTTTGTAACACCAACAGACAAAACAAAATAGCAGAAAAGAAAAGGGGGCACGTTTATCCCAAACTTCTCCTTGAATAACAACAAAAGGAAGGGCCCCCTCCCCCCCATCCCAAAATAATTTCACTATTACCTACAACCTGGAAGTAAGCATCTCACCACCCACACGGTACTCAGCGTTATTAAGGGTACGGCAAAGGCTGAGGGGGTTACTGCTCACGGATCTTCAGATTCCAGCTGGCGATAAAGAAATTTTCGTGTCTTGTATTAAGGGAAAAAATTGGTTTATTTCATCTAGTGGGCGGCCGCATGAAGCGAAAGTTCACGCTTTCTCCAACCCATACATGATGCATATGTTACCTAATGGTTTATGAATATTCAATAAGCTGCATGCTTGAGACAGGGCTTTGCTGAAATAGCGCGACAAAGTCTACCATTTAACCACTTCTAGACATGTCTTGCAGGAATTGTCTGACTAATCATATCTAATGTCTAAACTTTTCTAAACATTTAAACACGATTGTCCAGAATTCGTGAAATAATTATAATCAACAATTATATCTTGTGTCAAAATATTTCAAAACATCAAGACACGAATTTCCAAATTCTTGAAATCATGTATAATTGACAATCATGTTTAATATCTAAACAATCGTAGACATCTAGACATGGTTTTCCAGAATGTATGCAATCGTGTAGGATGAGCAATCATATTTAACAGTTTTAGACACTTAAACACAATTATTCAGAATCCATAGTCATTTTTCAGATGTTCAAGCATGTCATATCTAAGCATTTTTAGGCATCTAGACATGGTTGTCTTGACTTTATACAATCAAGTATAATGAGCAGTCATATCTAACAGTCTTGAACACTTAAACATAATTTTGCAGATCGTGGCCGTGAGCTGATATACAATTTGGAAACCTCTGGAATGGACGGTATTTTGAAAGCATAAAACACGCAAACTATTTTTTTTTCTGTATGTCGATCTAATTAGAACCCCCTGTAGCGAAAAATGCCCATCAAGCTACAAACTAAGCCACTTATCAATGTTAAAAATTGAAGGAGTAAAGCAAGAATTTTTCAAAAGGTAAGAGGCACTATCGATTAACTCATAGATGAACAATTTAAAAGAAAAACTATATTTAATCTGATATTTAAATAAATTCAGTCTTAGGATAGAGAATGTTCAGGATAAAAAGAACAGTACATTTTCATGTTTTTATATCTATGCCAATATGCCCTTTAAACATCTACCTAAGCAAATGCTCAATGTTAGTAATGAAAGAAAGAAGAGCGAGAGAACTTTGCAAAACATAAGAAAAACGTTCTTTGGGTAAACACGTAAAAGGCAAAACTATATTTCTCGATCTGATATTTATATAAATTCAAGTCACAGGGAAAATAATACTCCCTAAAAGACACTGCGTTGATCACGTTTTCTTATATCAATATCGATATGCTCGTTAAGCGACAAACTGAGCCAATGATCAATGATCAAAAGAGAGAAGCTAGAACTTTCAAAAGGTAAGGAGCACTAACCATGAAACTCATAGATGAACAATTAAATAACAAAACAATATATAATCTGACATTCAAAAAATTCAATCGCAGGGCAAAAGATAAGGTTGCGATCGAATCTAAATGGCGTAGTTTGTGTGCACGAAAACAGATAAGACTCAATTGCTCTATATCGATTTCAAGACCAATGAACAGGTGTCAGGTGTCGTCAAGGCAGATGGCCCAGATGTGGTCTTCTAGAGAATTTCGCAACACGCGCTCTTCCATCTCTCTTTGTCACTCAAATCCCATGACAACCCAATATACAGTCTTTAATAATTGTATCAGTAGAATAAAGCAAAGAAATCCATCCGTTCGCACGTAGCAAAGTAAGCAGGGCATGTGATCAGAACGACGTCTGCTCAAAGAAACACTTCCCGCAATGGCGTGGCAGATTCAGATCAAGCTGGCGCAATCCGGCAAACGAAACCATCAGCAAAATAACTCATCCGTGACAACGCCTTTCAACTGAAATTAGTTTCTGATTAATTTACGAAAATCATCCGTTTTAATCATCCCTTACAGGGGAGCGTACCTACAGTGGGGGCTATGGGGGCATAGGCCCCAAACTTAAAGAAGAACAAATATCCATATTTAATTAATTGATATATCGTCGGCTTTGAGCAGAAACTCATTTAACTGACAAAACGTTACATTTTACAGCACTGCCGATTAAACCTCTACGAGTTGTTTCGACGTATTTCGTCCACCAAGATCAAACAAATTTTGCTATTGCGATTTTTTTTATGATGATGAGATCAAGATCTGATCCGTTTCCTTCGAACGACAAGATACATTACCCATCCAGGTCTGGTCAGTTTTTCTATTGACGAGATACCTCGTAAAGACAACCACCAGGAGGGTAATTAGATTTGGGTCAAAAATAAAAATTATACAGACACCCCCCATTTTGATATTGATATATATTACCTTTCAAACCCAATGGGCAATATGATAATTTATTTCTCATCATCATGAAAATAATAATTTAGTGTCAAAAAATTGACTTTCCTAAAAATGTCAGTAATGAGTTTCTGCTGCAAGGCGACGATATATTTTTCAAAAATAATGGAGGTGGATAAAAAGGTAAAATAATTTTGTTGTGGCATATATATATGTACAAAATTTTTAGGTTTCGTTTGGTTTTTCGCTCATTCATCCGATTTCTTACAAAGATTTTTTTTTAAAATCTGTGATTCCTAAGTTGTTTACACAGAGCTCTTAATAACTTAAAGTGTACCGGAAAGATTATTTACAGAATGTACTTCATCTTTTATAAGAATATTATCTTTTTTTTGTCATAAATTTAGATGACACGTTGCAGCACACGTTTAGAAAGTACTGATCCCAAACCCTCTTTTCTGAAATGAGGTAAATTTACAAAATATGTTTCATAAATCGAGACATATAATTCTTAATTGATGCCTTTTAAATTGGAACCATCGGTACATCAGGGGATCAATTTGTAGCTCAAACCCAGAGAAAACTTCTAACTGCTTCAGCTTTATTTTATCCCTCCTGGTCATTCGGAATTCTGAGCACATTGGGAAAACATACATCCATTTGGTAATATGGCGCTTGAAGAAAAAAAACAGCGCCATTTCTCTAATGTGAATCAGAGTTGAACGCTCTATCGAGCTAGTTAAATGGTTAGCAATGCGAGGTACAAACAACAATTAGTCAACAACTTTCCTGGGGTCACAAGCCATAACCCATACACTTAAAAGGGGGGATAAATCTTTGGAACTAGGTTCGAGGGCCACAAAACACCCTTCATTTCGTTCGAATGCCAGTGGAAGCTTAAGTAATTCTACGTTTTCAAACGCGAAACCATCAATTTTTACCCCGTTCCCCGGAATACACCACCATTCAAATTACCCCGGGTTCCGCCCCCCGAAAAGACCCTCTGTGCCGAGTAGAATGACCATTAAATTTACAGCTTCAAGATCACCATCATTAGCAACTTGCAATAGTTTCCAATGTTTAGAGCTCCCGGTTTTCTCTTCAGAGCCACGAAGTCACAAGTGAATTATAACTAGAATGCAAAAAAAAAAGTGCCCGTGCTAAAAAAATTGCATTCGAATATGAAATTGTATCGAGTACTTTTGTATTCGAATACAAAAATACTCGATACCTAAAAGTATTAGTTGTACGCGATTCTTTCTCGTATTCATTCGAATAGAGTAGTATTCATCAAAAGCATTCGAATACAATAGTACTCGAATAACAAAGTTATCGGATACTAAAGTATTCATCCCAAGTATTCATATGAAGCTTATTTTTATAAAAGATCCTTCTATTGCAGTTTGCTGATTCTTGATATATGTATTATTTTTAGAATATGTTTTCGGTAATGTAACAGGTAATGTGGCTTGCCTTACATTACCTGTCAGAAAACCTCCTTGATTTTCATCCTTAACTCCCCATAAATTTTTACATTTTCCCAAATCAAGAGACTTTTAGACTGCATTTTATAACACAATGGAATAGATATTGCCTGTAAACTATACTGTTTTTCGTAATTTTATTCACATATCACGAATGTATGATCGATTTTCTAAGTAAGTAGTCAAGAGGGTGAAATTTCGAAAAGTGAGGTTTGTTGGGGTTTATTTGGCCAAACTCGAGACACTCATCATCATGTAATGGACATACACTCACAACGAAAATGTTACTATGTAACACTTACAGGATTACCTCAATCATAGCACTTGTAAAATAGTAGCATAAATTTTTAAAAAAATCTCCTGAAACACTAATTAGTAGCAATTTTAGTTACTCAAATACAAATTGAATCGTCAAAAACACAAAAAGCAGCTATAAAGTATCAAACAAAATTAATAATTTCTTAGTAAGGTTTTCATGACAATCTATAGCAACCACAGATTTCGATGTCTATCTTTCATGGTTGCACGGTTTAGAGTCGATACTTAGAAATCGGTGTCCCTTAGAAAATTTTCTACAAAGAAAAATCCGAAAAATATTTTTTCATCCGCAAAAGTTTAAAAAAAAAAAAAACTAAATTTTTGTTGACCTTTGGTGAATTTTCGAAAAACGTCGCCAAATTTTCGAAACGTCGCCAAATTTTCGTATCGTCTCCAATATTATAAAACTGGTAGCTTTTGATATGATTTTACTTTAAAAATCCCCAATCGAAAAATAATAACAAAAGTCGCCTTTTAGAAGCGTGTGGCAGCCCTGCACTTAACTAAATCCCGATATTTACAAACTATTTAGATATATCATTTCACCATAGGGCGGTCTCCCTGAAGGTCCTTCCCATTGCGGTATCCGTTGAAGAGGGAAGAAGCAGCAAGAAAATACAGCAGAGATGTTTTGACGTTTGAAGACAAAATGACAGGCGGAGACTTGCACTCAGAGGGTAATGAAAGGTTAGATGAGCAGCATTTACGGGCGATCTGAATTTATTGCATTCTCTGCCCTGATTTTTAGACCTTTCTTTTCCTCCAAAATTAGGATCAGTTTGGCTGGTTGGTTGGGTTTTGGTTTTATAACGCAAGGAAGGGGAGTCGAATTTGGCGAAACAGCACCAAACAACGTCAGATTTTTTTAATAGGAAGAGCAAAGCGACACACACGCAGACCAATCAAAGGCACCTGATTGCTTGACATGACGCGACTGCCAAAACAACGAGCGCAGACCAATCAGGAGGTGTCGGTGAGAGCGGTGAAGACGCTTTGGTGAACGATATATCGTCAGCTTACAGAAAACTCAAAAACAGTTATAAGGAAACGAAGAGGAGAAAATATACTTTCCAAACAGTACGAAAATTCTAATTTTATCATTTCAACAGTAATTTATTACACTTTGTGTTTACTTAATTCATCAGATATTCAGAGAAGAGTATACTTTTATTATGATTACACACTGATATATATAAAATGATAATAAATAACGTAATTCATTAGTTCAAGTGTGTTTCTAAAGAAATCTAACCATTTTGCAAAGTAAAAATGACTTTGTGGACTGCACCAGGTCATCATATTCTGATCTAGATAAACGAAATAACTCGTAATTAAAACTTAATCTTGTGTTTCACTTAAAATTCAACGACGTATCCAGTAATATCTTGTTATTTATTTGGATATTTTATTCTCTTCTTATTTGTGTATTTTATTTTCTTGTTATTTGGAAATTTTATTCTCTTGTTATTTGGATATTTTGCGCATTCAGCTAAATCTCCATTTTCAATTGTCATTCGATGAGTTTTAGGTTTGTGAACAGCAAAGGAAATCTAATTGTCTTTAGAATTGAGAGTTCAGAAGTCATTTTTTTCAAGAGTTTTCTTAAACTGAATTGTTAAAAAAGTTCGAGACACCATTCGAAAGTGAGAATAAGAAGAAATTTCTGTTTTCAAAAATATTCTTATTGAAAAAAGGCACTGTCTTTAGAATTGGGAATTCAAAAGTAACTTTTCAAGGATTTTCTTAAAAAACTGCTCTAACGAAACTTGGGGTCGCGAAAATTAAGTTAAGAAGAAGTTTCTACATCCAAATATTCTTATTAAATTTTTGTAAGATGTGTTTAAATTGTTAAATACGTATGGCTGATTATATGAATGATAAAAAAATGCAATTTAATATGAAAAGATTTGGAATGAATTTCCCCAATCGAATCTTGTAAGTCTAAGACCGGATTTGGACATACTTTATATCGTGGGAACATAACCGCCAGTTGTTGCATTCGTTTTTGTAGCTACATCAAGGTTTGTTTGGTTTTTATAATGCTAGGAACATATTTGGCGAATCTGCATCAAACACACAAGACAACGTCAAATAGAAACATGGAAAGTTTTGCTGACACCGAAGAGAGAAATGCACCCAGGGAGGAATCAAACATGCACTGCCTAGATTTAACAGGATGCTTACCCAGTGGACAAATCCACTGAGTCACGATGACCCCTAGCTACATCAACGAGGAAAAAGGTTTGGAGAACCGCAATTTGACATAATTAAATTTCTCAATTGCATTTATTCATGAATACCATGAGCTTTTTAAATGCTTTGAACAAAATTTTGTTTGCTTTCAAAGCAAATTTAATCACGCATAATTAATCGAATGATAAAACACTAATTTGAGGGATCAGTTTAATTGAAATTTTTTAGCTTGAATTATAGAATCCGCGATAACGGTTCAAAGGAAAACATATATTCTAAAGTACCTGCTTTGAAATGAAACATTGTAAAATACCACAAATCACAACTGAAATAATGTATGAAAAAAGTAAAAGGACAGCCACAGATAAAGCATTTGTAGAATAGTAGCATTAGCAGTATAAAGCGCTTGTGGAATATTAGCATTAGCAGCATAAAACACTTACGGAATAGTAGCATTAGCAGTATATAGCACGCGTGGAATAGTAGCATTAGTATTATGAAGAACTTGTGGAATAGAAGTATTAGTAGTATAAAGCACTTGTGGAATAGTAGCATTAGCACTATAAAGCACTTGTGCAATAGTAGCATTAGTAGTATAAAACACTTGGTGGAATAGTAGCATTAGCAGTATAAAGAATGTATGGAATAGTAGCATTAGTAATATAAGATTTAAAAAATAGTAGCAAAAAAAGGTCCCTCTTAAACCCTATTTAAGCAGTACTTTGAGTAACTCAAATACAAAACGAATCGAGGAAAAAAATTTTAGATCTGAAATTACGAAACTAAACATTTTCTTAAAGTTTTCATGACAAGTAACCACAGATTCTGATGTTTTATTTTAAGGTTGTCACGGCTTGTCACCAAAATTTCGAAATTTACATCCCTTGAAACATTTTTCCCCTAATCCGAAATGCATTTTTCCGTTCACTATTAAGATTAAATTTTCGTTAAGTATTGGTGAATTTTTAAAAAAATACCGCCTAAACGGAAGTCCACTGAGTCACGTAAAACTTCAAAACAACGACTAACAAAGAATAAAAACTTATGAAAAATCATCAATGGCCATTTCGGTGAAGCAAGACGTCCACCATCATCAAGACAGAAGCAAGTCGAGTAACTATTTTTTCATAAGTTTTTAGTCTTTATTAATCATTGTGTTTTGAAGTTTTACATTTTTACTTGGTCATTAAGGTTAACGGCTGTTAAAATGTGCAACGGAGCCACAGCTAAAAAATATTAGTTTTAGAGAATGTACGATTCAATATGAGAAACATCATTCTTTCCAACAGAAAACTTGCAAATTCTGAATTGACGGGATCTCTTGATGGTAGAAGAGTTTGAAAACATTCTACGTATATTCACAGCATGAAAACAATCCCAATCCCTATCGAGGAATACTAAAACCTAGCATTTGTTGAGTATTAGAGATGGTGGGAGGTATTTTTTGTCAAGCTAAATATAGGTAGCGGTAATGCTTCTGAAGCAATACGGGGTGTTTCCCGTTCGTATTCCGAACGTGGAGTCACTTGGCCTGTAAAAATTCCAAACTATGATTTCAAAATTGATAAACCATCATTCATTGGACAACGTCAATATTAGATTAAACACAAACTTTGCCAAAATGGCGATAAACTACATTTTAAGGAACCCCTATTTGTATCATGAGAAAGCATTTGGGTAGCGTAATTAAAATCTTCGCTTTCCACCTGGTTTGTTTGTTCACATTGAAAAACCCTCACATATAGAGCATGTATCAATAGTCACCTCGAAAAGACCGAAGTTGAAGGTACTGCCTTCTTGACAAGCATTTTCACTGATGCAAAAGCACTGGGATTCAACCCATAAAATTAATTGAACCCTTTTAGGATACTTAGAGTCAAAACAAAACGGCAAATTTGTACCGAGAGGGAAGAAGAAAGAAAATATATAATTTGTCGGAAATGTTTTCCGCTCGTGCATATTTTTGCGTCCCTCGTGACCCGACAGTTTTACAAATTGCCAGACACAAGACAAGTCATTTTGGAGGTCAAGAGCCTATTTTCCTTCTTATCCTACATCAATGGGAAATACATCATCCCAAGAAATAAAATCGCATGGGAATCTGATTATACTTTCGTGGAGCAATTTCTGAGAAAAATAATTAGATGGGGACCAAATTCTAATTCGTTTACAGAGTAAAAAAATATTTACATGAGAGTCGTTTTCTATCAAGCTAAATATAGGAATAGGTGGTATTTCTAGGTTTCCTTGTACGTATTCCGATCGTGACGTCACTAAACTAGTTTTTCGAATACGTTCTCAGCACTTCGCCAGAAAAAATTCCAAACTACAAATTCGCAATTGATGTATGGTAAGTGACTTCATCAACGCCATTTATATTAAATACCAAACGTGTGTACAAAATGTCAATAAACTACATTTTAAGATAACCCCGATATGTATTATGAGAGAGTATTTGGGTAGAGGAAATAAAATAATCACTTTCCGTCCGATTTTTTTGTTCACACTGAAAATCCCTCTCATATGCAGCATGTCACCTCGAAAAGACCGAAGCTCGACGGAAATTACAAATTGCCAGAGAATCGAGACCTCGAGATTTCAAACCATAAAAATAATTTAACCTTTTGGGGCACTTTGGATCAAAACAAAAAGGCAAATTTGCACCTCTGGAGGGAAGAAGGAAGAAAGTATATAATTTATAGGGAATTTTATTATATATTACGTCCCGTGTGATTGGACAGTTTTGCAAATTGCTAGAAACAAGACAAATAATTCAGGTAGCCAACAGCAAAAATATTTTCTTGTCTCAACCAAATCAATAAAACTTCCTAAGGAACAAAATCCCATCTGAATTGGAGTCTGATAGTACTTTCATGGAACTATTTCCGATGAAAATCATTTAGCTCCAGATAGGTATTATTTGTTCTACAGAAAGGAAGTGTTCCGTATACCGTACACCAATTAATAAATATAGACAAATGAAAATAGCTTTCATGTAAGAGGAATTAAATGTCTACTCGGACAAATAACCTGAGGTTGAAAATTTAAATGCATCAATTGATTGGAAATTTTATATTATGTCCCGTCTGACTGGACAGTTTTGCAAATTGTCAGACACAATACAAATCATTTTGAAGTTTAACAGCATACGTTTCTTCCTGTCTCGCATCAGTGGGAACAGAGTTCTAATGAATAAAATCCAATCCGAATTGGTGTCTGATACTACTTTCGTGGAATTATTTCCGAGCAAAACAATTTGCTTCAGTTGGGGGCACGTACAAATTGATCTACAAAAAGTGTTCTGTATACCGCACACCAAGTAATAAATATAGACAAATGACAATAGCTTTCATGTAAGAGGAATTACGTGTCTACTCGGACAAATGACCTGAGGTTGAAAATTTAAATGCATAAATTGATTGGAAATTTATTATTCTGTCCCGTGTGACAGGACAGTTTTGCAAATTGAAATTATCTCTATGAAGGGGGTTGGTTAGGTTTTATGGCGCAAGGAGCCATAGTTGATCAAGCTGTGCCAAATACAAGACATACAGCTTCAAGTAAATGGACAAGGTTAGGTTTGCAGATCTGCGGTCATTTTTTTCTATACGAGGACTTATAACAATGGAAGATTCTTCACTTAGTCGGGTCAGTTTTAGCTAAATTAGTATTGCAATACCAGCTAATTTATAGTTTAAAACTTTATACTGAGTTTAGGGAGCCCAAAATGTCACCCGAGTTAGTATGATATAGTACACAAGAGCTGATTAGATAGGACCTACGGAATAACAATGGATGTTTGTTCACATTGTGTTAGTTTTAGCTAAATTAGTTTTGCAATACAAGTTACTTTTTAGTTTAAGGCTATACTATGCTTAGATAGCCAAAAATGTCGGACGAGTTAGTACGATGTAGTGTATTAGACTAATTCAGTTTATCATTGTGTTTTAGAATCGGATTTTTGTTTACATTCGGATCGATTCCAGCAATCAGTTAACACACAGCTATTTTACATTAACTCTATTTTTTAAATAAAGGTTTGGTTTGTCACTCGACGGTCATTTGGGCTATACGATTTAGAGTGAAGGAATACACTACCTAGATCCTAAAATAAATTTAGTGTTTCACTCAAATGGTTGAAACAAAAGCCTCCAATCCTTGTAAAAAGCTTCAATACAAATCAACGCATGATACACTTTCATAATTTCCTAAGATGCAATTACAAGTTGAGTAAATTTAAACACACGTAAGTGATAACGCTGACGTGGGGCCGAAATATTTTTGACTCGAATATTTATTTTAGGGCATTCCATGACTTGGCTAACAGGTGGAGTAACACTATCCCCCTTTTAGAAGAGCTATTTATTTTCAAACAGGATGTTTTGGGGGAAGAAAACAAAAACAAAAACAAAAACGAATTGCTTTGAGGCAGTATTCGTACACGGCTCCCTCCCTAAGAAAGTTCTCACCCCCAAAGAAAATAAATATTATAATAGAGATCTGGAAAAAACAACCCCATAGGATAGAATGACTTGAAAAAACTAGCGCAATCTTGGCTTTGCGCGTTCGCAGCGTAGACAGGTTATTCTTTTATAACGAATTTTGCACTCTCTACAATCCAAGTTACAGTTTAGATAGTTGGAAATCGTAATTCGTTTGAAACATGCTGTTGTGATCTGGATAATTTAACTGTTAGAAATTCAGAAAACACATGACCTGCTTTTGGTTTTATGTGACAAATTTGCAACCAAACCAATCTTTAAGGTGTAGTTTTACCAAAATATTAATTTGCAATTTATTTATTTATACTGTAATTTTACTCCAGTTACATGACAGCGAAACAAAGTACAACAGCAACCGACAAAGGAAAAAACAGTACAATTGTACGTTTTAAACGATCTCATATAAACAGAAAACCAAAATTACATGGAACAAAACTGACGTATAAAAGAAAACTCACAATTAAAACACAGCCACATAGGAAAGTCAAAAACTCGGTTTTCAAACGTTAAAGGGGTTATACGATTACAAAAATGTACTACATCGTCAAAGAAATCGAGGGTTGGAGCATTTGATCGGTCTAATAAATTAGACCATTGGTTGATTATTCAAATATTTTTGGCTAAAAAACATTTCCTGAAAAATAATTTGTTGCTGGTATTACAAGTTAGCCGACTGATACAATTTATTTTATTATGAAACAAATTATCACGAAATTTTAAACACGAAGACAGTTCTACATTCTAGGGAAGAATTATTGCATTTCGACTGCAAAAAAAGAATAAGACAGTTGATTTTCACAAAAACCCAATTTTTTCTAAAAGATATACGACTTAGAAATCTATAAAAATGAAGCAATAGTTATGAATTAATCTATTCGAGGTATATTCCTGTTACATTGTACACATTTATCTGTTTGGATGCATAAGACTAATTTGATTTCAATTTTTTTAAATATAAGTTTAAATATTAAACATGCATGACGTATCACTAAGGTACTCTGGTACATTTTGAGATTAACTATCAATATAATTATTCAATGACAAAATTTTAACACGAGAAATACCATGCCTATCAAACCAATTTTTTCAGATTTTTTTTGGAAGTTGTGTTTTTATTACAAAGAGAGACATAACAGTTATTAGTAGTCGTAGAATAGTAGTATATCATCCTCCCAGCGTGCACCATAGCTATCGTCAGTTTTATTTTTGTAATTTGGACAATAGCTTTAATTGAAAAAAAGAAAACAGTGCTCACATCAAATTGAGATTTAATTTTGGTAGGACAGTTGTCTGCTTATGAAAAGGTTTCTAAGTTTTTATTCTTTGAGAATTCTATTCATCTTGAATGCAAGAAACACGTTTGGGTAGGCAGGTAGTTAATTAACGTCATACTGGAGCAATATAACGGGCTATTTGAAACATGTTTGGAAAAGTGCACATTAAAATATCTATTTGAAAAAATTGTCATAGTAGCTATATTTCCAAGAAAATTTTTAAAAACTGAAAACGAAATGGAGAATTGTTTAGTTCACATAATAATGGAAATCGAACAATTGATTGAATTGAATGTTGTTTCTGTAAAAGTATAGCTATTATATTTGATAAACTAAACATAAAAAGCATATTGCCCATCATTTTCAAATATCTGTTGAACTTGGCACAGTTCATATATATATATATATATATATATATATATATATATATATATATATATATATATATATATATATATATATATATATATATATATATATATATATATATATATATATATATATATATATATATATATATATATATATATATATATATATATATATATATTCAACTTCGGTAGTTCTAAGATAAGCATTTTCTATCAGTCTAAATATTGATAGCGGTTGTGTTTGTATTGCCGATTTTTATACTATGACGAGCTCAGAATCTGGTCAGTTTTCTTCCAATGAAGAGATATCTCGTACATGATCCGGTCAATATTTTTCTAATGAAGATATACCTCGGTGAGACAACCACCAGGAGGGTTAATATTAAACTTTTGAAGGATAATATCTTCTTGAAAACAGATAATGTGCGCTTGGAAACAAACCATCATATTTCCACGTTATAATTATCCATCAGAATTAAGAGAACGCAACGATTTACGATTATCCATCAGAATTAAAAGAACGCAACGATTTACGATTATCCATCAGAATTAAGCGAATCACAACGATTTGTATACTTATAACTCATGGTCAATGAGAATGCTTATAGATTGTGAGTAATTGAATGTTGTTTATGTTTCAACCCACGGAGTAACCTCGAGAATCAGTTCTCTGTGCTGGAAAATGTGTCAAGTGCAGAAGTTAACATCCGGAACACAAAGCTGCCGGTTTCTGTTATCTTCGCTGAATAATAAGCATCCATTAATTCAGGAGAACATTTGGGGCAGTTTAACACTTTCGGCCGAGAACTGGTACACTGAGAGGCAAGTACATTGGGAAGTAGTTCTTGTAATGTTTACTGTTGCGACAGAATAATGTAATGGACGTTGTTTTCATCAGAACGCTTATTAAAATTCGAAAGGTTTTTTATGTACTTTCACTACTTGATTGCTGCTTATTGAAACACTTGACAAACGATCATGAGATTAAACACAATATTTAGGGAATTAAATGCAGTCTTATCCCTAATAAATTAACAAACGTAAGTGCTGTATCTTTATTTTAAAATTTTATGAGACAAGAAACCAGACATTTCACCTCTCTAAATTTATACTGCAATTATCAAAAAATTGTTTTCCATTTATCACTCAGAAATTATGATTTCAGCAAGATTTTCTTTCTCGAGATCACACAAAATGCTGGGAACTCCCATGATTCAGGAAAGATTGCTAAGAAAATAACCCTGCCTTTTAATATTTCAACGAGTAATACTTCATATGCAAGTAGAGAATTTCTTGTGCAATTTTAAACTTTAAATGGAAGTTTGTTTACCGAAAGCCATTTTCTAAAATTGTCATTAATCAGAAGAAAATAAAGTATAAACGTACTTTATCAATGCTTTTTACGATTAGAAATAAAAACGTCGGACACTAACGCATCGTAATGGTCAAATGGGGCAATATAGCGAAAAGATTGTCCAATACACTATAACAATAAGTATTTTTAATGAATTTATCGTGAAACAGACTAACAAATTTTCTATGTTCAGCTGTTGGTTGATTGGGTTTTATGGCGTAAAGGCCATATTTGGCCAAACTGCTCCAACCACAAGACAGCTAACATCAAACTTCGTCTATTGAGGACGCTTATTAATTTCGCATTGGTCTCAGTAAACTCCTGACTTTGAGTTGGTGCAGGTTGCTCTATTTTAGACCTTACGCCATAAAACCCATATCAACCAACTAACCAACCTGACCTTATGAATCTGAACGTCTTATAAGAGCAGTGTATATCTAGAAAAAGGTGCACTTTCTGATTTTAATTGTGTAGTTCAGAGATATTACAATGCTAGAACATGAAATGCTAATCTACTGGTAGTAGTAAAGAATAAATGCCAAAGAATATATTAGAGGGAGAGCAATTTTCCACTACGATGTGTCCAAGACAAACTGAATCCTAAAACCCTGAAGACTATTCCGGAAGACTGAAAAATTCAAGAAAAAAATAACAATTCAGAGAGCTAAGGAAGTTTTATCGGAAAGGATCATTAGGATTCAAATTAGCAAAGTACATAACGCCGAAAACAATATTCAACTCGAAATACTCATGATCACTTCGCAATATTTTAAAAACCGGGAAGCTTCCTGAAGAGTTAGAAAAGTTTCAGAAAATAGACCAAACAGAGAGCTAGGGAAATATCACCGGTGAATAACTTAAATATTCAAATTTTTGCAACTACGTAACCTCGAAGACGATATAAAATTCGGATATCCAGTAAATGCCTGGCAAATTTTTTTTTCTGAAAAATTTAATCTGAAAAATTTAAAAACAAAACCCTAAACAGCATGAAGGGAAGTTCCGCTAGAAAGGCTCTTCGAGAATCAGATTTACAAAATCCATTACCCTTAAAACAATGACCTATTCAGAAATTCTGTAAATGCATGGCAAAATTAACAAAAACCGGAGACCTGGAAGAGTAAGAAAAGCTTCAGAAAAAAGACAGCGAACGAAGGAAATTCACCAGAAAGGCTCTTTAAGATTCAAATTCGCACCTCAAAACAATGCATAGCAATTCAGAAATCCTGTTAACGGCAGGCAAAACTAAGAAACCCGGTAGACGTTTCGAGAAAAGTATGAAGTGTTTCTGAAAAAATCCAAACAGCGAGCGAGGGAAGTTCCAACAGAAAGGATCGTAAAAGGATACAAATTCGCAAATACGTAACCCTAAAAACTATGCACAATTGAAAAATTCTGTTAATGTGTGGCAAAATTAGGTGAGAATCCTTCTAGTGTATTTCTCTGTTCTGTGTCAGTAAAATTTTCCTTGTTTAGTATGTTCATTTACGTGATGTTGTTTGGCGACACCTGACCAAATATCATCCTTGTGCCTCAAAATGCAACCAGTCTGGTAAAATTAACAGAAACCGAGAAACGATTCCGGAAGACTGAAAATTCTACCAGAAAGGCTTTTAAAGATACAAATTTGTACCAAGAAACTATGTATAACAATTCAGAAATCCTGTAAACGCCAGGCCGAAGTAACAAAAACCAAGAGACGATTCCAGACGTCTGAAAACCTGCAGAAAGAAAAACCAAATAGCAAGCATAGGAAACTTCTTCCAGAAAGGATCTTTAGGATTCAAATTTTCACACAAAAACTATGTATAACAATCCAGAAATCCTATAGACGCCTGGCAAAACTAACAAAATTTGGGAGACTATTAAAGTAGACTGTAAAATGTCAGAAAAAACTTAACAGCAAGCAAAGGGAAATTCTTGAAAGGCTCTTTAGGATTCAAATTTGCAACTAAAAATATTTATAACAATTCAGAAATACGATAAACGTCTAACAAAATTAACAAAAGCATGGAGACTATTCCGGAAGAGACTGAAAAGTTTCAAGAAAAACAAACCCAAAAAGCAAGCAAAGGGAAGCTTTACCAAAAAGGCTCTTTAAGATTCAAATGCGCACCTAAAAAATATGTATAACCATTCAGAAATTCGGTAAACGCCTAGCAAAATTAACAAAAACCAGGAGACGATTCCAGTAGTCTGAAAAGTTTCAGAAAAAAATATAAAACAGAAAGCATGGGAAGTTCTTCCAGAAATGCTTTTTAAGATTCAAATTCGCACTTAAAAACTTTGTGTAACCATTCAGAAATTCCGGTAAACGCCTAGCAAAATTAACAAAAGCCGGGAGATGATTCCGGAAGAGTCTGAAAAGTTCCATAAAAAAAAACCGCGAGCAAGGTAAGTTCCAGCAGAAAGGCCTTTTAAGATTCAAATTCGCAAATACGCCTGCCGTGTATACTGCAACCAGACAACGCGATCACTGCCATCTTAAAAATAATGAAAATAACAAGAAAGAAACCGAGTACGAGCTCCATAAGCTCCGCCGAAGAGAGATAGTTCAAGAGAGGAAAAAATGCTGGGGAAAAAACCTGTCCATCTCATATACCCCCGGAGCACAGGCCAGATAAAATATAAAAACAAAAACAAAACCGAAAAAAGTGCCCGAAAAACTTCAAAGAAAAAAGTTCACACACACACACACACATCATTCATTTTCAGCAGCAACACCGCAGGGTCAGAAAGAGAGGGGGTAGCAGGAGAGGGCCCGAACCAGTTTGAGAGCAGACTTCCCGCAGTTCTTAGCTAGCTATTCGGGTTTTGAGTTGCATCCAGCTCAGCTCGGCTCAAATACTTTCCTATTCCACAACAGAGAATGAACCTCCGAAGCAAATTTACCCTGGAATTTCATCCCCGAAATCTTTAAAACGCCAGACAAAATTAACGTTACGTGTTCCACATTAAATAAACAGGAACTGTAGATTGCGTATAATAACAAACCTCAAAAGTTGCATCTAGCTCATTTCGGCTCAAACTTTCCTATTCTGCAGTAGAGAATGAACCACCGAAACATATTTACCCAGGAATTTAAACCCGAAAGCAATGTGTGAACCACAACTCAGAAATCTTTTAGATGCCGAACAAATGGATATTACTTTATCCACATTGCGTAAACGCCAAGCAAAATTAACATTACTTGTTCCACATTGTGTAAAATAAACAGGTTGGTTGGTTTTCGGTTTCATGGCACAAGGGCCATACTTGGCCAAGCTGCGCCAAACATTAATGTAAACAGGAACTGTAGATTGTAAATAAATTAACACACCTCAAAAATTGAAGCTGTAACCAGCAGGGCCCGATTTAGAAAATTTGGTATAGTAGGCACAACACGCAGGAAGGGGGCCCCCCATGTTATCCGTTCATCACAAAAACTAATTTTAAAACAATAATTGGTACTTACGTATTTGACTGTTGACCGTTTCAAAAATTGTTGAAAAAACATTCCAGAAAATATAAAAAGTTATTTTTGTTTAAATTTTTTAGATACTTTTGAAACTTTGGGGCCCTTTAAATTATGGGGGCCCAAGGCCCGTGCCTCACGGGCCTAATGGTAAATCAGGGCCTGGTAACCAGCTCAGCTTGGCTCAAATAGTTTCGTATTCACAATAGAGAATGAACCACCTAAACAAACTTATCCTGGAATTTTTACCCGAAAGCAATGAACCACAACTCTGAAATCTATTAAAAGCCCTGGTAAATTAATGTTACTTGTTCCCCATTGTGCAAATAAAATAAACATGAGCTTTAGATTGTATATAAAATTACTAACCTCAAAACAAGAGGGTGTAGATGGGAAGTACTACACGGGCTGATGTCCCTGACATTTTTAGAAAATAATTTGGTTCTGCGAAGCCTGTGAAAGAACCACAATTATTTCATGCTTAATGTATGAAACGCCTTAAGTGTTCATACGATTATTTAGACCACGTTATGTGTGTGTGCTCCGTCAATTGCTCACTTTTTGTGAAAATTATCTTTGGACTAGACCACATATTCCATCTTCTCGGATTCAGTCTTATATTTCTACACACAAAGTACTTTTGAATTACCCCATAAACCTGTAAAAAGGTAATTCGTTCCTCTTGGTTTTGATTCGGTTCGTCACGAAACAATGTGTTTCCGTTTCTGATAAAATTATAACGTGACGGTCATGCAATTCATGTAATACAATACGCAGCAGAAAACAATGAAAACATATATTATCACTGTAAATATTGGTATACACACAAACACTAATCTAGACAAAATGACGCAATAAAAATAAATTTGGAAAATGGTAACAAATATTTGAAACCATTATACTGTTCAGTAATAAAAATAAAGTATGTTTTCAACCTTTAAGCTTGAGTAAATGATTTAATGACCCTGAGAAAATGAGCACAAATATTTAAAATAATGAACAGTTTTTTCACTAAAATTTAAAACATATATGTTTACAAATTTATCCAGTGAACAAAAACACTGACCAACCAAAAAATTTCGAATTTAAGAGGGAAACTTCAAAAAATTTAGTATTACCATCAATAAAATCAGAACTGGAATGTTAGAGACAAAACAAGCATTGAAATCAGAAAATTCGTGAAATATGCCGTCTCAAATTAAAATCCATTTTCAGTGGATACTATCTAATATTGACATTACTGACAACTGTTCAATGTGGGTTCTTCAAATGCTCTTCGGGGTGCCTGATTGTCTCTCTAACTTTGCATGAGTTTTCCTCCCAGACAACAATTTTAAATGTAATGTGGCGAATTCCACCCAATCATGACTAGAAAATTCCGGGTTTATCCTTGTTTTATAGCGGGAAAAGAAAGACTGCCAAGCTTTATCTAGATTGCGAAATGGGCACCGTGAGAGGATGAAATTCGTGAATGGTCAAAACATACTTCCCAATTTGTCTTAAATGCAAGGGGAGCACGCCATTCCAATCACATTCTTCCCTGTTTAGGAATGAACCTTTCAGACTTATTCCAGAATCCTGATGACTCAATAATTTCTTTGAGGACGAATGACTCGTTGGACTTGGTCTAGAAGGTGGCTAGACCAGGAGGAATGAGCAACAACAAAATCAGAACTAGCGAATGATGCTAAAACCGCATTGTCCGGCTAGATTTCCCATATCGGTAAGGGTCATAGAATTTACTTATTTTTCACCCTTGGAAAGCTGGTCACGAACTCGCCAAGACGAACCAAAAGCTACCCAACAACTCAGCTTTCCGAAATTGAATCTCTGAGAAATGCCTCTCCGACTTTATGAATATTTACTCCCAAATTTCATAGGTTAAATGCCAAGAACAATAGATTCGGAATGTCGTCAGAACGAACTTTTTGAGTCGAATGATGAACGAGTCGAGTTAAATGATCTGACCGAATGCGTACACTCGTAGCTGCGAAGTCCGGACGAACTGCAAAGGAACGAAAAACACTTTCCCAGATAAACGACACTGATGAATATTTTTATTCAAATGAACCATCTGAGCAAAGAGAGAAAGGTCAGATTTTGTTTTCTTTACTTTGTTTATCTACTTTCGCCAAGAGTGATGGAGTGCCCATTGTTTCGGGAAAAGGTCTACTTTGCACAAAACACCATTGCCTGAAGAGGCGGTTTTCTTGAATGAAACTCTGTACGATTTGTATTGGAGAAAATTGTACCACTTCAGAAATTCGAATAATTTATAATAGAATAGCTTCATAGCACCGAACTTCAGTGAAAAAAAAATTCTTCAATCCTTCAGGTTAGTTTGTTTTCATGAGCTGAAATTCAACACGATTTATATTGCATACAATTGTGCCATTTCTTAGTCAGAACTGTGGGAGAGTTCATATCAGAATAGCTTCATTGTAAAGATAATTCAGTGAAAATTCTATCGAGAGACGACAGTTTCTTCAGTAAGGAGTAAAATTTTGTAGGGATTCTAACCAGCACAACAAAAATTAAATTAACATTATATAACTACATATATATTTATATATATAACAATGCAACCTTACACAACGATGAAGTATTTTTTGAAGGACAAAGTTGTACTGTCTTAAAAGCGTCTCTTGCTTAATATCTCTTTAGTCATGTAACACTTTTATGACACATAAGACTACTTAGGTTAGAAATTAGGACCATCTAATACACTTAAAACATTTTCCAATAAATAAAGGCTTACTGACGAGTCCGGATAAATTTATCGTTTTCAAAGCCATGTTATACAACCGAAAAGTTTCGAGTATAGATTGTTGGAAGGAAGAATAGTTTATAGAAATTAGCTCATATTTACAAGATAAAAAAACATCCAGAAAATTTAGTCGTCGAAAATGACGATTGTGTAAACAAAGTCGGCGAAATGTGAAAAATACAAGTGAAGACGGTTAATTTAGAACCCTGCTCGGAGAAGATAGTGTACAGATTTTCTTCGAAAATATGACGATATACAACACTAAATAGAATTTACCAAAATACTGATGAAATCACATTGTATTATAAATGTATCCGCGATTCAACAGCATTGGATAGAAGAGTATGATTAATAATGTAAATTTGTGTGTTTTCTAAAAATTAATTTTGATTTATCCATCTAGCATTTGAAAAAAAATCATAATCAATCGCTTGTTGCATTCTCTCATAAGTTACTTTAACTTTGACTAAATAAAACATATTTTCTTTACAAGTAGTACTCATTGATGTCGGAATATGTAACACATATATGAGCATTGAGTTAAGAATTGAAAAATACACATGAAATATTTTTCATATGTGCCTCGTAATAAAGACTTCTAATATTATAGTGGCCAGGTTTTTTTATTTTTGTTCTCACAACTTACTTTAACGCATTAAGTAAACCACAGATTTTTCGTTTTAAAAGCCGAGTTGTACAAACGAAAAGCCACTTCTGCAGAGTGCAACTGAAAAGTTATGTTTACACAAATCAAAGCAACTGCCTCCTTTACATCAAAAACTGCTGACTTCAATCTGTCCCCTGCACGCATGACTGCAAACACAGCCTTAATTTCGAGAGATTGCAGTATTTCATCGGAATCACACATCTGCCTTAAAGGTATGTGAGGCGAATAACAATTAACACCTCCCTTTTGTACTTCGAATGGCAAAAAACAAACAAAACCAAAAGAACAGTGAAGATCATCTCCAAGTAAATGACCCTATTACAGGACTGGCTTTATCTTTTACCACGACTTGATAGCCATTTCATAAGACTTTATCAAACCGAGCTCATTTCCTAGAGGGAAAGGGGAATGCTAGGAAACAAATTCGTTTATCGATAGTGCGAGCGCCTTCGTAATCCATTTATTTGTAGGTTGCGAGAATTCATCAGTCTTTCGGTGTCACCTTTGGAAGCAACGGGCGTATGTTCGCGGAGAAACACAATTTCAAAAGCTCGCAACAATAATTCAAAATATCGAATCCCTTCATCAATCGGTAAGCGGACTCGGACGGATTCCACTATTTCATTAACAACTCCAAATGAGTTCCGCATTGTCTGACATAATACATAAAATACAGCTGGGACGCTTTTTCTTACCTTGGCCACATAACGTAAACCCATTATTTACAAAATATAAAGGCCAGACCCCCAACTGAGCATGGGCTAATGGTTGGGTGTGTTCAAATGAAGAAAGGTCTCAGTGGTCAGGGGACCACCCAAAGATTAAAGAAACTCATCTATGAACTTTCAACTCATCAAAGGATCATCCGGCACAGTTTCTCTCACTGTCCGAGCAGAAAATAAGAGTACCAATGAGTTCACGCGATGAACAGAAGAGATACTAACATTTCACTACTTGTATGGTTAGTGTCTTATAAAACCTATATTCAATTCTTCGACTAGGTTTGGTTCGTCACTTTAAGTTTATTTTATGCTACAAGAGGGCTAATCTTGCCAACAGTTCTTTGGAAAGCAGCAATTTTGTCCTTTGGATTGCAATCATGAAATATTGAATTATTAAGCAAAATATAGTTTCAGAACAAGACAACAAAGGTTGTTCTTTCTCTCTGTTCTAGCATAAAATAGGAGTGCCAATGAGGTTTTTTTACTCGATGAACAATTTATTTTCCCATGGTTTACGAGAATGAAGAGATACTGACTGGTGCCAGTCATTTCACTACGTGTATGGTTTAGTGTCTTATAAAAACACTATATTCGTTTTTTCGAATTAGTTTGATTTCTCGCTCTACTGCTACATACGTCGAAAGTTCTTTGGAAACAGTAATTTTGTCCGTTTGGATTGAAATCATGGAATATTAAATTATAAAACAAAATATAGTTTCGGAACAAGATGAATCATCAAAGAATCTCTAATTAGGCAGTTTCTCTCTGATCAAGCAAAAAACAAGAGTGCCAATGAGTTGACGTGATGAGCAGTTTACTTTTCCATAGTTTACGAAAGTGAACAGATACTGACTGGTCTAATCATTTTGTAACTTGTATAGTGATTATCTTATAAGGCACCAGATTCAGTTCTTCGAAAAGTCAAGAGCTAAACAATATACGGTTTTTAACAGAATGGTTAGAAGATACGGTTAGAAGATATTTTCTGCCGTCAAAAGAAATTCTTTAAAGTATGCAGGACTGTAAGAAAACATGACCTCTATTCCCGATGGAAGAAAGTGGATATTTTAGAGGAAGGAATTTTAAATTAAAAAGCTTAATTGTAAAAATCAGGTTAATCGGACGGAGTAAACCATTTATTATAATGATCGTTTTAAATTATTTTCTGTCACATAAATCCACTCAAAAAAGGGAACAAGGAGACACTACAAAATGCTAAACCTACATCAGTAAATATTAAATAGGAAATAAAAATATTTTTTGTATCTTCTTTGAGTTTGAGAAGCAACAATTAAGCACAGAAAATGGTGTAAAGAAGCAAAAGAAACTTGGAATTCACAGCAAGAAATGTTCACGTCCTCAATGATTTGCTTTCCCTATTAACACATTCTTTCATGTCAGAGTCCATTCGAAAAAGAGAATAAACACCTAATACTACGACGATTAAGCACAGAAAATGGTGTAGCTAAAGTATCCAAGACATCAATGCAAGAAAATGTTTAAGTTTTCATAGCTTTGCTCTTCCCTTTGGCAATTAACCGATCCTTTCACGTCACAGAGTCCATTTCAAAAAGTGGAGAAGTTACGCCTAACACTTCATAAAAAGACAAACTTAATACTTAAGCATTACTACTAGAAGCTAATTAACTTTTGAATACCATTAAAAAAATTCAAAACATACGTCAGACAGTGAAGAGAAAGCGAGTGCAACAAGAAAACTCATATTAACACGAGAAACATCTCTCTGTTTGATTTATTCGAATTCCGATTGCGAATATCTATCACATTCTTAATTTATTCCTTGTCCAAGGCTCAACGAACGCCCCTGTAGGAAGTCCTTCTGTCGATCGGTCTTTTGAAAAATGAGATAAAAATCATTACAGATGATATTCCAATTTCAAAAGCGATATAAAACGCGTAACGTCGAAATCATAAAATGTCGCGATCCGTTAATTTATCACAAGTGCTAATTCATTTACCTTTAGCCCGTCGCGCTGGAGTCTACCACAGGGCAAAATTGCGGTTCTGGCTGGACGGTGCTGTTTAACAATTATACGCTCAGATTCGGCTTTATTCTCTGAAGGTAGAAGACGGGAAATGGCAGAATGTTATTCAATAGCTTGTTTAAAAAGTAATCATCGCTTTGTCAGAAGCAATCATCGAATTCTTAACCTACGCCCTGTTGGTGCCTAATGCTAGGTGTGATTACTGTTACTCCCCAATTTCAATTCCTGGGTAATAATATTTCCACCTTGGTTCAATAAAATAGAGGATAATGCTTTTCTAGACTGATTGAGCCCCCTCTATCAAACTGTGACTTGGAACCAGAAAGAAGAAATATTGTCAATGACGGTACGTAAATTGATCACAAGTGCTTAATCCATTTACTTTTTGGCCGTCAAGCTGGAGTCTACCTCAGTGTAAAATTAAATTTGACTGGACGGTGCTGAGTAAGTGGGGAGACATTTTAAATAATCTCTTAGTGATATATATTAAATAAATGAACCTAGGTTTGAGATTTTCTAGAAAATAATAGGCCCCATATTCATCAATTTGTAGCTTAGAACCAGAAAGAAGCAAAATTGCCCATGGAAGTCCATTAATGTGTCACAAGTGCTTAATTTTTTTATCTTTGACCGTCGAGCTGGAGTCTACCACAGGGCAAAATTGTATTTCTGACTTGAAGGTGCAGAGATCGGTTGGGTATAATGGCGCAAGGGCCGTATTTGGTCAAATTGCGCCAAATGAAGCAAAGTAAATGGACATACTCACACAAGGAAAACTTAACTGACACAGAAAGATAAATAAACCTATGGAGGAGAGGGGTTAGAAATTTTAAATAATCTCTTGGACATTTTTTTAAATAGGATTTTTGGATTTTCTCGAAAAAGAATATAGAGGGGCCCCCACATGGTACCCAGGACTTCAAAAAGCTTTTTAAAGTTCAAAAGTTAAATCTCTTTATTCTGTTTCAATAATCCTAACACATCCTCGTATAAAGAAATATAAAAAAAAATGTATCTAGAATATGGAAGTACATAACAGGAACATTGACATTTCTAATAGAAGGTAGTTGTGTAAAAGAATTGAAGGAATTAAAATATACAATTGCATTGATGTAGAATAGGTATGAAAGAACTCGACACAAATTAAAATTTTTTAGCGATTCTTGTATTTCAAGGCGAATTATATATCAATTTAACGGAATCAAACTCTTTGAAAACATTTTAAGCACACCACAATTTTATTTCCCAAACAATTAAAGAATGCGGTAAGAAATTTTGAAACCCATTACTATAAGAAAGTGTCACACACATAAATTAGCAGTTTATGTTTCTGAATAATTTTAAAATATTAAACAAATAGTTCTATTTTAAGAGTTTAAATTTGTATTTCAAAAATTTGCATTTCAAGTGAAACGAAATTTGCTAAATAACTTCCAGTTACAAAGTACCTAACGGAAAATTTTTTATCACTAGAAAAATAACCAAAAGTTGAAACAAAAAATGTTTCTTCAGTCTCCTTTTAACTTCCTGGGAAATGGAAGTAGTTTTTTATAGTGCTAAATTAAACAAAATAGCCGTTTATGGTGAACCTATTGCATCATTTTGATATTTTATACCACAAGGACCAGACTGGCCAAGCAATCTTTTCCGTCAAATAAAATGGACTTACACACTAAAACGTTTTACTGACACAAACGAAATACACTCATGGTAGTTATAAGAGTCAAACCTGCACCGAGACCGTTACCTAGTAGCAAATTCACTGAAGAATTGCATTATTTGACATTCAAATGTTTCAAACATTCATACATTTTTCAGTTGAAATAATACTCGGATGAATATTTGTCCCCTTTTCTGAAAGTGTTTTAATCACAAATTAATTGTGATCTTAAAATATTACATGGCAATTTCAAATAACCACCACATATTGATTTTTTTTAATCAATTAAATATTTTTTGGCTGTTTTTCGAGCTATACGAAACTTTATCGAGCATCTGATTTGGTTCTTAGAAAAAGTTCGCATTTCATTAAAAAAGCAAAGTTTTCTTGCATCATGCCCTGGCATGCACAGTTTTTATCTTAAAGACATTAATTATTAACAGTACTCTATTCAAACTTTACAACATTATAAATTACTCATTAGTTTATTTCTCTTCTTTTTTTAAACTGCTAAACATAATTTATGATTATCAGTAATTATCACCTGAGGGAATGTCAGACGTAAGGAAGGGAAGAAAAAACAATAAAAAATTTAGTTTTTTTCCCACAATGAGAGTTTTCGGATTAAGCATGGTAAAAAGTTTCTAATTAGAAAAAAAGAAGATGAAATCTTTGATCGGATTCTTTTCGATTCATTTATCAGCGTTGTTAGTATTTGTTACTTCATTTATAAAGAGCGAACGTAATAAATTACGAAATTCCTTACCAGTAGAAGGTCATCTCTTAATTTTTCAAAGGCGAAAAAAAGGGTTTACTTGAGGACATGCTTCAATAACTCGCATCCTCAGAAATTAATCCATTTTGTTATTCAAAAAGTATTTCGTTGGGCGTGTCACTCTTTGATCTTTGCAAGTACTCGCTAAGCCATATGAATAATTGGGATCACAACCATGTGGAAGTTTTAGGTGGGATCCAAATCACGAGGACTTCCTAATACAAATAAGTGAACCTACTTCACCAAACAAGCGAGGTTTGATACTTTTCATGCATTCATCAAGTAACATTCATTGATTATAATGCTAAAGTATTTTCATGGTATAAATAATTGAACTTCAAATAAGCGGTTTGATAACTTTTCCCATTAACTAGTAACTGCCATTAGTTGGGAAAACTATTTTCACACTAAAAAGGCGGTTTGATACTTTTTTACCTATTCAACTAGTAACTTCCATTGGTTGGATGCGAAAATATTTTCATGCTGCTAACAAATGAGCCTACTTCATCAAACAAGGCAGTTCGATATTTTTTACCTATTCAACTAGTAACTTCCATTGGTTAGGCGCGAAAACAATTCTATAGTACAAACAATTGAGTACTTCAGTAAACAAGGTGGTTTGATACTTTTCCCCATTTAGCTAGTAACTCCCTATTGGTTAGGTACTAAAATATTTTAATGGTCTTTCTTCTCTTTTCAGCTATTTAAAACGATTCAGAGATGATGGGGAGTCGTAATTTGAAAACAATAACGTAGATTTAACAATTGCCTGGGTACTAACAGCAATTACAGATGGTCGTCGGTGTCATGGTACGAGGACTCACAGCTTAGGACCAGGAAAGAGAGGTGATTTAAAAAAAAATTACATTTGAAAATCAACTGAATAAAAAGTTCAACATTATCAACTATCACTTTTAATGAGTACTGTAATGAGCAGTCAGTGTTTTCAAAGTTTAAAAACATACACTTCCTGATTTTATCGTACTTATTATAATAAACAGTACAATCAAAACGAAGAGAAAGATTCATATGTTTAGTATTATTTTGTTTGTTATAAATTGAATTTTTGGAACACATTTGGATTAAGGATAATTTCACTGACATTTAACTTGGTAACGGGAGCTCGAGTGCCGACAGTGAAAGCTGAAAAATTAGTTTACATTTTTATCACTATTTTGAGTTTATTGCCGTTATTAAATGGCAAAGTTCAGCGTGTGCAGTAGAGTTAGTAAAACTCTACAGTTACGTAGCTCATTTGGGGCTTCTTGGTAAATTTAATGATCTTTTAACATCTTGTGTGTGTGCTACACTAAACTTTACAATATTCACAATCGTTATTATTTTGCGATCTGAGTTCTGTGCTCCATTACTTGCCTTTCAGCGTTTGTACCTTATTAGACATGCAAACATCTGCATGAAACCGCACTGCACAACTTTTAGCATAGTCGAAGAAGTGAATAAACATGTTTTTGATTAAGTGTATGGGGGGCAGGATACGGCAAGTCATACATTGACCGGACATGCGGCCAAACATCCAACATCAGCATACTTACACCGTCTAAGTACAAAAAACATGTCGGTACGCATGCGCATTTCAACCTATTTAGTATCGCAAGACTGGTGTTGGACCAATGTGTGTCTTGCCGTAGCGTAAAGTTTCCATTCAAGTCACTTAAGAATGAAGTTAATATCTTCAAAAACAGTGTGTTTCAATTCAAGACGTTTTACACCTCTATTGGAAAGTCTTTAATGTAATGAGTTTGTTTTAGTTACTGATTCGTCATACACTTTTCTCGAGTTAAATCTTTATTCTTTAGTATCGAATGAATCCAATTTAAAATAAATGTATGAATTAGGTTTGAACATTCTTCAAATGATTGTATGATCAAAAGCTCTTCAATCTAGTACATAATTATTATATCCAACGCGCTCTCTATCATACAATAGCGTAAAGTAATCTCTATAACTAGGGATGCTGATATTGGATCGAAAACAAAAAATTAAAACAAATCTTATGCTTTACTTTAGATAACCTTATTAGTCAGCTCGATTTTTTTCCCGCAAAGACGATTAAATAAAAATGAATCAAATTTGTTAATGTCTCTTAATATGCAAAATATATACTCCAAGAATGAAATTATTTTCATTAGTTTAAATCATCTAAAAAGTGTATGTACATAATAATGTATGTATATTAACTTTGACAACCATTCCTATTTATAGTTTATTTATTTCTATTTATGTATAAAAACTATAAATTACCGGTATTCTAGAAACAGGAATTACTGAAGCGACCGGAGGAATTTGTTAGTCTCTTAATTTGTCAAATTATACTCTAAGTAAAAAATTGTTTCTAATATTTTAAAACATCTATATCGAAACAATTTACTCAAAATATAAATTCATTTCTGGTAGTTTATATCGTCTAAAGCGAGTTAATTTATCAAATAGTTTATATCCTCTATTTTTAAACATGTATTTCTGAAACGGCCAGAAAATTTGTTGATCTCCTAACATGCAAGATATACGCTAAATATAAATTTGCTGGTAAACAACACATACTTGGTGTATACTTTGCAGACAAGCAAAATATACACCAAGTATAAAATTGTTTCTAGTAATTTATAAAATAAAAAAAGTAATTTTTTTTAATTAGTTTATATCCTTTGCTTTGAAGAGCAATTTATTGGTCTCCTAGCATGCAAAGAGTACTTTAAATATGAAATCGTCTAATCGTTTTATTGTCTAAAGAGGAATTTGATGCCAATTATGGATTGAGAACCTTAAATGATTTATTACAACCCATTAAGTAATATCCATAGTGGGCTCCCATAATACAGATATAGCTCATCGGTTCGAGATCTGTAATATTCAAGACAAAAGGAAGGGTCATGAACATTTGGTAAATTTGTTGATCTCTTAACATGCAAAATACACTTTAAATATAAAATTGCTTTAGTAGTATAAGAACGGTTCTTTTTCAAGTAGTTTACATCCTCTATATGTAAACAGGAATTTATGAAGCGATCGGAAAAATTCGCTGGACTCCTAACATGGAAAATTGTACACAAAATAAAAAATTGTTTCTACTAGTTTACATCATATTAAAATAGTCATTTCTTTTTCAAGTAGTTTACATCTTCTATATATAAACAGAAATTTCTGAAGCGTCCCGGATAAATTTGCTGAACTCCTGACACTCAAAATGTACTCTAAATATATAATTGTTTCTACTGTTTATAGATCGTAAAAAATAGTTATTTTTTAAGTTTTGTATAAAAATATCTAATATCCTCAGTTTTTGAATGTGAATTTCTGAAATTATCAACAGGTAAAATCCACAGTAGGTTCCTATAAATAGGAGAAATCGAAATTTAATGGACTCCTAACATGTAAAATGTACTCTAAACAGGAAATTGTCTCTAGCAGTTTATGTGGTCTAAAAAAGAATTAATTTTTGAAGTAGTTTATATTATCTGTTATACATTCTGAAAATTATCTGTTATAATTCTGAAAATTCCATCAAGTAATATTATCAACGGGAACCTACAACACTGTTTGATCGAATTCCTCCCTGGGGGTATTATTTTCTTTTGTGTCAGTAAAACTTTCATTGTGTGTTTCTATTACTTGATATTGTTTGTCTTGTGCCTGGCATAGCATGGCCAAATATGGTGCTTGCGCCATAAAACCCTAAAATCAAACCACCTAACATCCGAAATGAACTCTTCTAAAATTGTGACTAGTAGTTTATGTGGTCTAAGACGAGTTACTTTTTCAAGTAGTTTCATAACCTCTGTTTCAACATAAATTTCTGAAAAGGTCATCAAATAATATCCGCAGTGGGGTCTAAAAACGTGGAGCGATCCAAATTTGTTTGTCTAGTAACGTGAAAATGCACTCCTAATTTGAAACTGTCACTGGCAGTTTATGTGGTCTAAAAAAAAAAATAGTTCATTTTTGAAGTAGTAAAATTCATGAATTTCTGAAACTACTATCAGGTAGTTCCCATTATCCAGTTATCTAGCATAATGCGGAGAGATCGAAATTTGTTTAGTAACATTCAAAATGCACTTTAAATGTACTCTGTATTTCAATATGAATTTCTGATACTGCCATCGGGTAACATTCACAGCGAGCTCCAAAAACTTGGAGCAATTAAAATTGGTTCGTCCACACTAACATGTAAAATGTGTTCGCTCTCTCAAAATATAAAATTGCTTTCAGTAATTGAAGACCTCGGGGGTAAAAAATGGCAACCCACATTTCATAAAAATTTCACTTACCTACTGTAAATAATTATATTCAATAAGAGCTTTCATTCTGCTCAAGTAGTACGAGTTTCTGTTGAGAGATGGTGGAATAATACTGGTATACTTTCATAATAAGCCATACATTATCAGTATTTTATGAAAATATAAATATGTTCATCTCTAAACTACAACAATATGGGTTATCACTTTTTACCCCCGAGGTTTTCAATTCATATAGTCTGAAAATAATTAACTTATCAAGCAGTTTACATCATCTGTTTATCAATATGAATTCCTGAAACTGCCATCAGGTAATATCCACAGTTATCTCCCATGACGCGTAGAGATCGAAATTGTTTCCTGGCATGCAAAATTTACTTTAAATGTAAAATTGTTTCGAGTAGTTCAGTCTAAAAAATAATTGTTCTGTTTCTGAACACGTTTTTATGAATCGGACAGAGTAAGTCGAAGCCGATCCCTGCCTGAGAATCTCAAATGCTTTATTTCAACTCTTTACACAAACAAAAGCATAAGGGGAGAAAAGGGAAATTTCCGGAACTACCCATCAGGTAATATCCACATTGGGCTCCCACAACGCAGAGTGATCGCTCATAGGTCCGAAACCTATAACATCCAAGACAAAGGGAAGGGTCACGACCATTTGGTAAACCGTGAGCATTTAAGGTAACAAATTGGCGAACCGTTTGTGGTGCTATTTGTTTCTTTTCTCTTCGTATCATTATATTTCTTGGCGGAACGAATGATGTAACAGAGATAAAAGGTCCGATTCAAATCGGACTATTGCGGCATATCGCACGCCTCCATCGCTGCTACCTGATTACGTAACTTCAGATTGCGGGAAATCGCGTCGCTGGAGCAATTAGGAGCAAGCGAGCGATCACGATTATTCGATTTGTAAACGAGACGTACGTGTTTTAATAATTATGCAGCTATCTCCTCTTCGCGCGGACACAACTGAAGCCATTTGAACGGCAGTGAGAAACGTGCGCTCACCGGCTGAACGGTTGGGGAAACCCCGCGCACGCTTATTGCCTATTTTTGGCACAAAAACACGGATGAGCGCATTTTTCGGCTGGATTTTGTGTGAAAAGATTTTGATTGGAGTTTGTTTTGTTTTTCCAAGATGAAATCTCGATCTGAAGCAGAATATTTTCTTTCATAACACAAAATGAAATTCCTATCTGAAGCGGGTTATTTTCTTTCCTAGGTCAAAATAAAATCTGGAACTTGAAGCGGAATATTTTTTTTCGTTTCATAAAATAAGATCTCTATCTGAAGTTGAATATTTTGTATCATAACACTAAACAAAATCTTATTCGGAAGCAGAATATATTTTCACGACACCAAATAAAGTCTCAATCTGAAGCAGAATATTTTCTTTCACAACAAAATAAAATCTCAACCTGAAGCGGAATATTATCTTTCATATCACAAAATAAAATTTCAATCTGTTGTAGAACATTTGTATACCTCGAAAAAAGGGAAAATGAATTTAATATTTTCTTTCACATCACCCCGAGAAAAACGACAAATCAAAATCTTAGAAGGAATGTTTTCTTTCATATTATAGCTCGCGAAATGCTACAAATGAATTTCTGAAGCAAAATATTTTTTCATATCAGGCCTCAAGATAAGCGACAATATAAAAGTATGTTTTCTTTTTGTATCACACCTCGAGAAAACTGACAAAATAAAATTTCAATCTGAAGCAGAATGTTTACTTTTGTATCACACCTCGAGAAAAACGACAAATCAAGATCTGATGAGTAATGTTTTCTTTCATATATCTCGGGAAAATCGACAAAATAGAATCTTACTATGAAGAAGAATATTTTCTTTCGTATCACACCTCGAAAACTGACAAAAAAGTTAACATTTTCTTTCAAATCACAAGTTGAAGATGATTTAATTTTACAAAATAAAATTTGACTCTGAAATAGAATATTTTCTTAGTAAAGAAAAGCAACAACTCTAAGCTAATATTTTCCCAAAAATTACATTAAATAATTACGAACCGATTTTATTTTATTACTCACACAATAAACAATTCCATTAAACTACAACAAGTTAAATCAAGAAATATACTGTGTGGACTCATTTAATTTAAAGTTTTTATTTTTTTGTAGTAATCTAAAAAAGTTGACAACTTAAAGTGCATAGTTTTCCAACGATTCTATTAAAAAGTACTTATATTTTTTTATTCTAAATTCGCATTACAAACACGTCTATTAAACTCCAAAACATTAAAGGAAATTCACCTCTCAAGAAATCTGAAACACATTTTTAATTAATACTAACGAATTCTACAAATTTTAAATTGAGAAGTGTAATATGACTCTTTGAGCTCACCTGTAAGATATACTTTTTACTTTTTAGAGCTATGTCCTTTTTCACGAATAGATACACGCACAGTTAATATTTTAACATTGGAAATGCATTTTCCCTTTATAATCTAAAACGCGTATCAATTTGGTAAAAAAAAAAGTTCAAGCTACTGACATCGACGATTGTTATGAATCCTTGAATCTCAACACATGTCTAGCTAGCTATATAGGTACGGTTAAACATATAGCAGCTATACAAAAATGGCTAATAAAGATGGCAAAAACAATCATCATCGATAGGTATTTCAGCGAACTAACACATTCAACATCGTCAAGACCAAATTAAAACACATGAAGAAAACTCGATATCTTTAAAAAGTGTTGCTACCAATATCATTTTCACTAATTTATAAGAGCACTTACAATGAAGCAATTGAACTGATAGTCTAAAACAATATAAACATTAATTAAAAGTTATTAATTTTACAGAAATATCGAGAGTTTGCATTGGGTTCGTTTCAATTGGAATAACTAAAGATCTACAAGTGAAGTGTGAATTGTTTCTTTGGTTTGCACTGAACTCCAATTTCGTTACATTTCTCCAACAATCTATCCGCTGATTTTCTGCAAACGAAGTGAGGTTGGTTGATTTTTATGGCACTAGGGCTAGAGGCTAGACCAAGTCGCGCCAAACAATATTGCAATAAGACTAACAGGGTGAGCCAGACAATGTTTCCTTTTTAAGACAATGATCGAAATCATTGAAAGTCATTGTAACAAGCATCAAACGGGTTTCTCAATAGTTTACCAAAAGAAGACTATGGTAAGTAACTTCAAATTTGTTTAATCTGATGTGAGTTATAATCTAAAAAATAATGAGCGAAAATACATCTGCAAGCACTCTAGGTGGCTTTGGTTTTAAATAGTATGAAACACACAGCAGTGGGCTCAACTAGTTTAAAATATAAGCAGGCATATGATATCAAAAATGGTGCTCCATTTGTATATAATTGTTGGTTTTCATTAAACACAAAAAAGGTGACGTAAATCTTAATGCATAGAAGTTTACAAATTTAATGATTAAATAATTGATGTAAGAAATGTAACTATCAAAATTATCAGTAACACAAATTTACTCGATTATAACTCGAATTGGTGAATAAAGTTAAATACAACAAACTCAGAGCAGCCTTTAAAAGTAAAATTTTAAAAATCTTGGATCAGTTTAACTCAGAAACGCTGGTTACATCAAGGATTAAGTTTTCTTTCTTAAGCAAGTTTATAAGGCATGTTATGCTTGGTTAGAATGAAATGTATTCACAAATAATCTTTCAATGTAAAGAATGGGAAGAACTTTTTGTGGAAAATTTTGAGGGAACGGGGTGAAAACTGATGGTTGCGAAAACTGAAAGGGTAGGATAGGGGACTTGCCATAACCACCTCTTAGTTGCGCCAGCGAACAGATTTTATTAATAGACAATTTACAACCCTCTTTCCAACAGAGTCAGCGTTATTATGCAGTATAATATAAGCATATATATAGGTAGCCGAGAGTCACTAAGAACCAAGAATAGGATAGGCATAGCTCAGATGAAGAGATTGAATTGAATATGTTAAACTATCATAACAAAAAAAGACAATGAATAAAATTTCAACAAATGAATTCAGATAAAATTGTTAAGTTTGCTTCTAACTGTGTTTCGACAGAGATTGATTATGTATGATCAATGCTTCAATTATCAATATCACATTACTCAGAATACGATCAAAAACTTTCCAACAACCAAAAAAAAAATTCTTAGAATTAATTAAAATTGCAAGTCTTGTTACAGTTTGTCTACGAAGAGAACAGTTCCATGTCTAGGTGGTGGTAGTCGCTATTGGAAACAGGGCTCGTTCATTTTGGGTTGGCTCTCAAGGATGACTTATTTTGTTCTTGGCGAATGTTGACTGCAGAAAGAGATAGTTAACCAATATAGATCTTCTCGGCGACAGATAAATATGAACCAATTTTCTATAAATTTGTCATTAAGTGCGCCAATGGGACAAACGTGAATATATATTTTTAACCATTCATCCCGTATGTGAAAATAGAGTGAAGTCCATTTCTTCGGTAGCAGACAGGGGCAGACATTATGTCTGGAGCAACTCTAGCGATAGACAGACAGTAATTGGTATAAAAAATTGCAATACTCTTTTCAAAACATGGGTTTCTCAAAAGAAATAGACTTTTCTAAGATTCTCTAAAGGAAATAATTTAAAAAGATAGGAAGGGAAGGAGAATAGACGAGGTCTTATTTTATACTTGTTGAATAGGCTGGGATTATTGTGTATATACAGGATCACAGGTAAATATAGAGAATAACAGAACAAAGTGAACGATAAAATAGACGGTCCTATGCTGTCTGCAATAGCTCCCTGTTTATTCACAAGATTTTGCGAAATTGACAGATTGCGCAACTGTTAAGTGAGTAAACATCGTCAATCCTTAAAATTTTCAGTGCTATCTTTTAAGTAAACCAAAGCAAACTAACTACTTTTAAAAGTTCAAAAGTAAATCGAATACGGATGTTCTCTAAGTTGGATAGCAAAACTTTATACCACAACGTAAAAGTAAAAAGTTTGTTATGGTATTTCTATGACGCCAGTACAAAATTTGACCAAGCTGAAACCAAGCACAACGCAAACAACGTCAAGCAATGGACAAACACACACAAAGAAAGTTTAACTGATTCAGAAAATGAGGAATACACTCAAGGAGGAATCGAACCTAAAACTTGGGAGAAAAAAATACGCCTTGAAAACGATGAAAGTCGCTTACAAAATGATTAACAATTGACAACAGTACGAATGGAGAATATTATTTCATGTCGAGAATTAACCCTTTATGGGGGTTGGTGAGCTCTTCTGACGATAAAAGGGGTTAAAGCTGAGATTTTTTATATTCTAAGGATACTAATGTAAAGGTATACAAAAATTCTTTCATTTGAAATTCTGATGTAAGGGAGATGGGTGGTAAGACACCTTAAAAAATAAAAGCACTAAATTTTGTTGTATGCAAAATACATTCACTAAAGGTAGTAGGTCTTTTTCTATAATAATAACAATAATAAAGTTTTTTGGGTCATACGGCCGTATTGGGCCAAACTGCGTTTAACAACCTCAAGTAAATGGACACGCACACAAGGAAAGTATATACTAACACAGAAGGGAGAAATACACTTTGTGAGGAATACTAGAATTCTGAATCCTCCGGGTCAAAATATTTGGTCACTTATTTATCAGAATAAGATAAAACTTTGAAATTTTTTTACACACTTGTACGATTCGAGATTACATAATTTTTATATTGCTCGCAGTCAGAAAGGCAGCATCTCCAACTTTTGGCTTAAGGATTGAATATTGTAACAAAAAACTGCATATCAATGTATCTGACGTCTCAAAAGACTTGAGAATAATTAAAGCACATTCAATTAACTATGGATTGAGAGGTCATTGTTTTGTTTAAGTATATGGGTATAGACATCAGATTAGATATTTGGGTATAGACAGCCATTTAACACCCAACTCGCAAGGATAAAATTGAGCAATACTTTCATTTTGTTAAATCATCTCATGTCTTGCTTATCATTTAGTCTTGTTAAATACCAGATACTTGGTATACACAACAGTTAAACGCCGTCGAGGATAAAACTGAGCAATACTTTCATTTTGTTAAATCATCGCATGTCTTGCTTATCATTTAGTCTTGTTAAATACCAGATACTTGGTATACACAGCAGTTAAACGCCGTCGAGGATAAAACTGCTCAATACAGTTTTTTTGTTAAACCCTCTAGTGTTGTGAAATATCAGATATATATACGTTGCCTTTTAACAATCGTCAACTTGCAAGGATAAAACTAGTAAATACTTGTCTACTTGTGATTTTATCTAATATCTTGTAAAATCTTCTAATGTTGTTAAATATCAGATACCTGTGTACGCAACACATGCCAACTCTCAAGGATAAATTGGAAAGACGACCTGTTTGACAAGCACGTCAGTATGCTGAAAAATATTTTTCGCAGGCGAATGAAAATGTCATGAATACAGAAAATCGTCATTTTGTGAATTTAGAATTGGAAGCTGGTTGTTCCACAGACCTTGTCAGTATATATAGGTGTGATCCATTAAAAAGCATTGACGAACAAATATTTATAGAAAACTTAAAGCACAAATTGTTAATGAAATAATTTCGATATTGTAACCTGACCCTGTGTGAAACAACCCTTAAATAAAGAATACGTATATTTAAATTTAACTATAATGTTTATTATATTTAAATTATTTTTAACATTTATTTTTTGTAATACGGATTAATTTCATGTAATATAGTATTTTAGGTATTTTTTATCCACAAAGTTTCATCATTATTAAAATCTCTTGAATTATTTTTCTGTATTAATTTGTTTAGTTGTTTCCTAAGATGTAGTGCTATATATGTAGACATTTAGTATACATTTTTTCCATTTCTTTCACTGAATATAAACTTTTTGTTAACAGAATAGTTTCTCTTTTTTCGCTATTGTAGTTTTACGTAACCTTTAAGTAACCTTTCAAAAAAATAAATCATTAACAAATTCTAGTCTTTTACCTAACATGAAAGTATGATTTCGAATGCCACGTGTATGGCAATCCTTTAATAACCTTCTGGTCTCTCAACATCTGAATTTTGCATTCGAAATTGTAAATTATGTTACATTTGAAGAAAGGTGTTATAAGTTGTTTTATATTTCAAGTTACACACGTCTAAATGGTTTGAGTTCAATGGCCATGAAACAGAATTTAATTAAAAGTAGGTGGATAGGTTTCAGATTAAATGGTAACATTACATGTGCTAATTATTAGATTAAGGTTAGATATCAGATGAGATGTAGACTAAAATTTGTTGCATCAGACTAAAAGTATAAGGGGAAAAAGTTACAAATAAAATATATGATGCCTCAAAACACTTGAAAACAGTTAACACAATCAATTAACACTAGATTGAGTGATCATATTATCTAGTGCTAAAACTCTGATGCATCTAAAGTTGTCAATATGGCTATTTCCGATTTAGGAGTCATATTGTTAATATGGTTATCTGTTTCCGATATTTTTAACAACAGTTTTGCTCAAACTCAAATATGAAGTTGACGAATCTTAGCTTATAATACAGACTGATCATAAATTTTCAGAAAAGTTTAAATCGTATAATCCGGTCATAATCACTTCATACTTATGTATATTAAAAGAAGCAAAATTTGTGGAAAGCATCTTTTAAAAAGGATTGTTATGTACATAAAATTCTCACCAAATCTATAGAACACACAGTAGAGAAATAGCATTCAAATCCTAGATGCACCGATCTCTACAAAATACGTATTTTAAACAAATTTTGCATTACCTTAGCTTAACTGATTAATTAAAATCAAGTTACACACGATTCATCAATTAAAATTAGATTGATGGGATTGATCATTCAACCAATCTACGCAAAAAATCTAATGTGTTTATTTTTCGCTAAGATAAATATTGCTGATTGATGACATTTTTAATTTAAGTTTTTTTATTGGTATGTCCATTAACCACAATATTAAAAGGAAATGCAATAGCAAATGATCCAACACCCATTTTTACTTAAAAATTACACTGACAAACCTTAACAACTTTTTTGAGCTCAGTAGTTTTTAATGTTGACTTTTACTTATTCGTCATGTGTCGGGAGTTTATCATCAAATATACCATAAATTTTTTAATAAACGTGTATCCTCCACTTAAATTCTTTTACAAGTGATTAAAATTTGATAATAAATATCCAAAATTTGGAAGGACCGATAGCAATTTCACACTTTTTGTAAGGCAAACTAAGTGATAACGTTTGGTAAAGAAGAGAAAATAATTTTGTTTCACATAAAACATTACTTTATTTCTGATCTCTTTCGAGTGAGAAAATTTTTAGTCTACTTCATACAAAACATCCATTGAAATTTCTTATCCTTTTATGAATGACATTCAACTACTTTTGAACAAATTGAAGTCATATTAACTCTTTTAATTTATAAATACAAAAAATTTTTAAAGCAATTATAGAGACCCAAAGGTAATTACTCGATTTATTAAACAAAACATTTACCAGTGATTTTTATTTTTTAATATAGTTCTTAAATTAATTTCTATCTTGAGCACCAGAATTTAGACGAAATACTAGGCTCTGTTTTACTTTTAACTTTGGCAATGGGTTCATTCTGCCTAAAACATTATTGTTAACCAAAAAATAAACTATGTATATTATTAGAAAAGCTCCGAAGAAGCTGAAACCTTTTGGTTAAAGTTAACATCGAAACTGTAAATAACTGGCAACGGGTTCATTCTTGCCTAAAAAAATTATTGTTAACCAAAGTAATCTATGTATATTGTTAGAAAAGCTCCGAAGAAGCTGAAACATTTTGATGAAAGTTAACATCAAAACTGCAAATAACTCGCACTGAATTATGAAAAGAACAATAAAAGCTACGTTTATTGCTAAGAAAAAAAAACGTAAGTGTCAAAAACAAACAAATAATAGTTTCAAAGCTATAGCTATGTTCTATACGGTATAAGTAATTTTCCTCTCATACTATTCCCATAAATGTCTGATATTTAAGGTAAAAAGAAATATTTTGTTTTGACAATAAGCGTTTTTCAGAACTTTTTTCACATCAAATAAACAGCACAATATGCTATAGATGTGGGAAGTATATTTCACCTAAAATGTCATAATCCAAAATTGATATTAGTACTAAAGAAAAATTAATGAGTAGTATAGAAAGCGCAGAGATGCAGTAGAATTTATCAAAAAGGAAGGAAAATTAAGTTTACTTTCACTCATTTTCAGTTTTGAAGATAACGCATAGATGTAAATTTCCGAGTAATAGTTTCTGGAGAAATTCTCCCAAATTATTAATGAATAATTACCAATTCTGAATAACGAAAGTATAATGAAAATTAATAATTTGGAGAACAGTAGCATAATGAAAATTAATATTTTGGAGAATATTCTACAAAGTTAATAATATCTCCTTTGGGAGAATATTCTCCAAGGTGAGAATAATCGAGAATTTCCTTCTAAAGACATCTTTCACAAAAATATAATTTAATAACTAAAATAATAAGTTTAAAAAGGTGACACCTCTAAGGTTAACTTTAGAAAAAGAAGTAAACATTTCAGGTTTTTTTTTGTATTCTGCTCTTTTCAACAATTTTGCTCGGAGTGAGAATTGTTTACTTCTTTGATAATATCTTGTTGTTTCTCCGAGTTTACTCAGAGTTCGTTTTTAATATATCCCAAACCAATAAGTTCAATATGAGCGGTGCACAACTATATACGCAAATATGAGTGTAAGTGTTGCTTATCATATCCGACTTTACGATGGCAGCAGTATTATCAGTAATAGTGAAAATTGTATTATGGTTTTCAATAAAAACTAAGAATTATAAATAATTTCTATAAAACATAAATATATACATGATACTCATAAAATGAGCTTCATGTTCGTTTCTGCGATCAATAAACTGCAGTTTTCTAAAAAATGAAGTTTTAAATTGAAAATTTTCTACTATTCTCTAAATTTGAATGTTGGGGGAATATTCTCTGCTAATAATTCTAGTTAAAGGATTAAATAATAACTAAAAACTAGAAACGCAATGCTCCAAAAAAAATCAACTGTAGCTTTAAAATTGAAATTGGAAAACCTCAACAGAATTTTATCAATCTATTTGTGTGTGAATTTTATTTAGTTTCTTTAGTTTCATACATTATGAAGTATTGAGATAATCATACTTCTCCTTTCTATGCAACAGTTTTGAATAATATAATTTGAAATTAAAAACCGCTTAAACTAGTTTATTATTCTAATCCAAATCAAATGCATCATTCAAATACTTTTAAATCAATGGATTGAAGAGTAACACACGGCTCTAAAAAAAGATAGACGTCAATGATGAGCTGACAAATATCACTGAAATACTTCATTTCGTAATTCGAAATAAAATGTACTAACATAAGTATGTAAATACAAATATAATCTTTTGTCCTTTTTAAGGGGATGGGAAGGGCATGTGAAGAAGCAAAGAACTCTATACCCACAATTGTATGCACAGTGTATTTAAGGAACAATGGGCAACAAAAAAAGTAACTCATTTTAAATTAATTTCTTGGAGTGAGTATAATTTTAGTAAGATTTTCAAGAAGTATTCGTCATGAAAATATTCGATGTATTAATCACTCTGTTGATGCACCAATTTAGATGGCACACAATTAGAGGTAATTTTTGTTCCAAAATAAATTGTTCTGTTATTAGACTTTGACCAGGAAAAAATAAGACGTCACAAGAGTATTTGGTTATGTAAAAACTATTGAGTGTAATCCCTTGACAGATCATATATGTGCTCAGATGGCAAAATGTTATAAGTCACTTTTCCCAAAACATTGACTAAGTCCCCTCCTGGAGTCTTTTTTGTTAATATTAAGAAGGTGGCAAAATGTCGTAAGTCTTTTTCTTTCAGTTTATGAGAAAAAAAAGGTGGGAAAATTGTAAAAAATCAAAAAACACAGAACCACATGTTGAATCTTGAATCTTAAAATTGCTGTCACGAAAAATTAAAAAAGTGACATAACATTTTGCCATCTGAGCACTGATATTATCACATTAATTTCCTAAAATGCAGGTTAAACCAAAAATAACTTACCTTAGCTTTTGAAGTCTTGGGACTTTGGGCAACTGTGTCCACTGCATAAACATCCAAGTGGAACATCCTTGCACCGCCCTCTCTGTCAAGAACAGATGCAGTAGAAATGACCCCGCTGAATCGATTGATAGCAAACACTCGACTTTGGGGTATACCAGCAGCATTAGTCACAGCAGTTAAAAAGTATTCCACCTGTTTTTCTGTCTGACCATGAGGGTACTGGGCACGTACACTCAAAACACTAGTCCCCACAGGTTTGTTCTCAAGCACTGAACCAGTGTAGTCAGTAGATTCAAACACAGGACCATCGCTGTTTCGGAATGTACCAATAATGGTCACTTTGTTCCTTGATGATTTCCGAACAGACACTACCGCTTGATCAGTTGCTTTCACTGTGAGTGTATACGATACTGCTGGCCGTTCAATAGCACGAGATGTAAATAGATCACCAGAAAGTCTGTTTAGACTAAACAAAGCTGAATCATCGCCTTCTAGCTCATAGGTAACCATTCCATTGTTGTTTGCATCGGGATCACTTGCAGACAAGGTCATAATTTTATAACCTTTCTCTACACTGCCAGGCAACACACCGGCATCCATTGAAACGAAGGTCGGAGCATTGTCATTGATGTCTTCCACGATTATTGTCACTGTTTTCTCGACAGAAAGTCGCATAGATGGATCTTCTGCTTGATCAGTGGCAACAACTGTAAGTCGAAACGTATCACTGAATTCTCGATCTATCACTTTGGTTGTGTACAGCACACCAGTTTCAGATTGCATAGCAAAGTGTTTACCTGGAGGATCTTGGTGAGATATATTGAAAAGTATTTTGCCATTTACTCCGGAATCACGATCCTGTGCAGTCAGTGTGACAACTGGAGTGTTAGGTGGTATGCTTTCTTCTATTTGCCGCACGACTGCTGTACTTGAAAACCTAGGAGCATTATCATTTACATCAAGTACTTTCACAACTACTTCGATGGTTGTAGTTAATCTTGGAGTGCCATCATCACTCGCAGAAACATTTAAAACATAGTTATTTTTGTCTTCGTAATCTAATGGACGAGCAAGGTAAAGAATACCAGTCGGTCCATCAATTCGAAATGTTTCTTTGAAATTTCCTGATGCCACTAAAAATGTTATTTCAGAATTGACACCAAGATCACTATCTGTTGCTGAAAACTCAAAGATCTTGGATCCAACTAATGCGTCCTCACTAATGTTAATCAGTCTAGTAGTGGTATTGGCGAACCGTGGTACACAGTCATTCTCATCAAGGACGTCCACGCTAACTAGAGCAGTTGAATTATGTGACAACTCCTCTCCCATATCCCGAGCCATGACAGTTAAAAGATAACGAGCCGTAGTTTCTCGGTCTAAGGACTTGGATACGGTTATTTGACCTGTGATGTCATCTATTTGGAAAACGTTTCCTTCGTTACCAAGTACGACAGAATACTGAATTTTACCATTAATGCCATCGTCTGCGTCTACAGCAGATATACGAATGACCTGTGTTCCTGTAGGAGACCCTTCTGATATAGCAGCATGATATGGGACTCGGATAAACAAAGGTGCATTATCATTCACATCAGTGATGTGCACGATAATCTTAGCTTCATCTTTGAGTCTAGTAACACTCCCATCCATGACAACAGCATCCATAACCAAGTAATCATGACCAGATGTTTCTACAATTTGCTCTCGATCGAAGAAGCGTAGGGTCCGGATGAATCCAGTTTTAGGATTGATCATAAAATTAGTTTGGGTGTTTGTAATGGTGTAGGTGAGCTCTGCATTACGACCCTTGTCAAGATCTTCAGCAGATAGACGTCCAACATATGTATCAGGAGGCTCGTTTTCAGCTATGAAGAACTGAAAAGTTTTGTTGTCGAAAGTTGGACTATTGTCATTTTCATCTATTATATGGATCACTATGTTAACAGAAGAGCTACGCGGTTCTTTCCCATTATCTTGAGCAGTCACCGTGAGCGAGTAAAAGTCTCGTTTTTCACGATCCAGTGGCCTTTTCACGTACAGGTAACCATCCGGAAAAATGCCAAATCTATTCTCATCATTACCTACCGTTATAGCATATGTTAACTGCTTGTTGATTCCGAAATCAGCATCCGTAGCTCTCAAAAGGAAAAACCTATCATTAACAGGAACTGATTCCAGTAAAGATGTTTCGTATGCAACGTGATCAAATACAGGAGTTCTATCATTTACATCTTGAATCACAATGTTCAGTTCTAACTTGGAGGAAAGGGACGGAACTCCTAGATCACGAGCGGTGACAACAACTACATACTCGCTTCCAACTTCGAATCTGACAGGTCTGTTCAGACAAATCATTCCGGATGCTTTATCAATGTAAAAGGTATTGTGTGGTTGAGCAGCTAAGGAATATTCAATTCTACCATTTGGACCAATATCCAAGTCGTAGGCTTTCACAAGGTAAACCTCATATCCAACTGGCCAATCTTCCATTACTTCTATTGGCCCTGTCGGATATCTAAAAGTTGGAGGGAAATCATTCAGGTCTGTTATTGTTATGTTGGCTGTTGTTTGAGCAAATCCCAAAAAATCATAAGCTACAATTTCAAGAGAAAATCGAGCATGAATTTCGCGATCTATTGAATTAGCAGTAGTAATAATACCTGACAGTGATGCAATCTGAAACCACTGATCTTGATCTCCATTGATGATGGAATATTTGACACCAGATCTCATGGACACAGACACTCGTCCAACTTCCCTACCAACACCTGTGTCAGAATTTTTCATGTTTTCTTCAATTACAAAGCTGTATCCCTTATTTTGATCAAATTTCAAACTTCTATGCTGTGCATCATCCACATACACAAACAACACTGCCTGATCAGACATGGATCTATCATTAGGATTGTGCACAGATAAAATAATTTCGTACTTTGAAATTTCACGTTTGCTAAGGTGAGTTTTTGTTTTAATCACTCCAGTGTTTTCATCGACTTCAAAGTTACCTTCACCACCACTAACTAAACTGAATGCAAGTTCAGCATTTTTGCCGGCATCGGCGTCTGTGGCTGATAGCTGAGCAACAACAGTACCCATTGTGTCTGATGATCGCAAAGTGTAAAAGTATTGCTTGGGATAGAAGTATGGCTTGTTGTCATTAACATCCAGAATGGTAATGCGTACAGTAGCAGTGGAAGAAAGAGATGGTGTTCCTTGGTCCTTAGCTATGATTGGTATGTTATATACTTCAAGTTCTTCCCGATCCAATTGGTCCCTTAGAGTTAACCTACCATAAGTGGAATCTAAGAAGAATTTTTTCGGGTACAGACGCTCTACATCAGGATGAAAAGTATATTCGACACTGCCATTGGTTCCTAAATCGTTATCAACAGCAGTAACAACTGCCACAAGAGAATTTGGAGGGGCACTTTCAATTAAAGTAACATTCATGATATCTTCTGCAAAGGATGGTGCTTCATCGTTTTCATCCAAAATTTGTATTCTGAGATAAGTGTATGTCCATCGTGGATTAGGTCCCCCATCTCTGGCAGAAATTTTCAACTCTACGTAATCTTGGTCTTCTCGGTTTAGGGCGTGAGAAGTAGTGATTAATCCAGTGTGAACATCAATGTTAAACCAGCGTCGGTCGTTACCGGATACAATAGCATAATAAATGTCGGAATTTACTCCAGTATCTTCATCGGTGGCGCTGATTCCAGCAACATAAGTGCCTATGGAAACAGTTTCACCCAAGACTGCAGAATATTCATTTTTCTCAAATATTGGCTCGTGGTCGTTCACATCATTCACGTGTATAATTAAAAATGCAGTCGAGCTCCGAGGGGGGATACCGCGATCTGTTGCAGTGATTGTCAGGTTGTACTTGCTGATTTGCTCTCGATCTAGGACTCCATTCACACGAACGATATCGAAACTGGGAGTTGATTCGAGTCGAAAATGACCAAGTTCGTTGCCTCCTTGAATCTCAACCCATGTTTCTCCATTGGGACCTTCGTCCAAATCTATAACACTCACTGCCGCGACCACAGATCCATTTTGAGCGTTCTCATCTACAGTTGCATAACTGGCTGTGGACGGAAAGAACCGAAACCTTATACTAGGATCGTGGTCATTTGCGTCCAAGAGATTGACAGTCACGTAAGCTCTACCATCTTGCCTCGGAGACCCGTGGTCTCGAGCAAATACCGTGAAGACGCAACTTTTGGGACACTTTCCTTGAGTGGGACAATTCTGTTGACATTTTAGAATCTCGAGGGTGGATATTATTCCCGTTTGAGGATCAACTACGAACTGGCTCTCACTGTCACTCAGAAAATATGTAATTTTTGCGTTATCGCCCATGTCGTTATCTGTACCGCGAACTTGCAAAACACTAGTACCAGGAGGAACGCTCTCATTCAGACTAACGGAGTAATCACTGTGATCAAATATAGGTGGATTGTCATTGACATCCAAAATCGTGATATTTACTAACAGGTAGCCGAAACGAGCCGGGCTGCCTCCGTCTTGAGCGGAGATATTCAGCTGATAATGGAATCGGATTTCTCTATCTAGGCGCCCGGTTGTTTCCAAATGTAAATACGGCGTCTCGCCACTAGGATTCGTCGTCACGACGAGTCTGAACTTCCCTTCGTCGTTCCTAGACACTATTTTATAGTCTGTGTTGACATCATTGATCCCGACATCCCGGTCAGTGGCTGTGTCCAGAATGACACGGGTCCCAATGTTGGCACTCTCGGAAAAGGAAACCTCGATACTGGGCTCGGGAAAATACGGGGAGTTGTCGTTGATGTCAAGGATGACGATGCGGACCTCCAGCGGATAGGTCGGCTGACTGCTCAAAATGACCAAATCGAACCTCTCGCTGGCCAGCATCTCTCGGTCTATTTCCATGGCAGTAGTTATGACTCCGGTTGACCCGTTGAGCATGAACTCTGGAGGCCGCTCGTTGAATCGGTATGTGAAATTTGGCTTTGTGGGGATGGTCCCCACGACAGTCCCGGGGGGTTGGCCTTCTTCGATTTCAAACTGCACCCGCATATCAGCCTCACGCGACCTCATAGTTAAACCCGAGGCCTGGGGGCCGGGGCCTTGTCCCCGGGCATAATGAACGAGGAACAGCAAAAGCGACAGATACACGAGAACTGTGTTCGTCTTCATTTGAAACCTAAACTGAATTCGAAACTTTGTCCTAGGAGGTGGCCATTTGGCATTGTTTCGCCTCACCGTGTTTTTCACACAAACGCCATCGACGTCAGTCTCTGCCGAGCTTCTTGATATCATTTCGGGTCTTTTCAAAAGTTATGTGGCATGCATTTCCCGATCTGAGATATCGCTACCAAAATAGACAATAGGTATGAAAGGCACTTACCCCGTTTGGCAGGCGTGTTGTGGGCAATTTACATTCTCCCGAAAAACAATCCTACAACACCACGAGAACACAGATGTCGGTTATCGAAATCACACTCCCAACGCTCGCAACGAGCATCGGGGACACGGGTGGTATTGAACTGGTGGCCGCTGAAATCCCGATGTGAAGTCCGTGTCGATGTCTCGAGTCTGCGATGAAGTTATTCCACGTTTTCCTCTGAGCAGCACGAGAACGTAAACAAACAAAGCCGACGCAAGAAACGCCGTTCCGATGTCCAAAGCCAGCAGCGAAACCTACAGCATACACTCACTCGAAATGAGCATCTCGCTGGGAAGATGGGAGCGCGGTGAAAGCAACATTCTTTCCGAAGAACTGTATCTAGTGGAAGCAACAGGTCCTTCGCTCCTAACTCAGGTAGTTTCAGGGATCAACTTCGTAAACACCACTTGCATCCCGAAAGCACAGCCTGCTAGCGATGAAAACAGATGAATCTAGCATCATCAGTGGTCCAAGACTGATCGTACAATACTTTCGGAAGCTGATTTGTTTTCGTTCCACTGATTGAATTCCATTTGGAGCCTATCTCACTCTCTCCCGTATGATTCCCGCCTTCGAGGTCAAGCTACGAACAACTGACGCTCCACGAAAGGCTACATGGCTGATTGATATTGCAGGTGCAGGGTTACTACCATTCCTGAAGTTCTAACAACTTTTACCGCGCCAACGCTCGTCGCCAAGGGTTGGCTTCTTTCGGCTTCATCCGTAGGGAATGCAGTCTGGATGGAGATATAGGAAAGGGGTAATTTACAAATCTTCCGATTCAAGAAGCTCGGAGGTTCAAAAATACAAAAAGATTAAATCAGGTTTATTCAACGAAAAGTTCGGTCTTGATGAGATTTTAGAGCTCGTTTCTTTTTGCAATTAAATGTATTGTGCTGGTTACGGATTGTATGTTTTCCAGAATTGAAAAACTATTCCGGTCGATTATTATCGTCTTCCAGTAAAAAGTAAAGTAAAAATTTATTTAAAGTTTTTAGTTTTTTTATTTATTCATTGCTTTATTTTCTCTTCGCTGAATTTGTATTAAGTCCGTTTATCACTTCGTGGAAAAAAGGTAAAACAATAGTTTAGTTCATGATAAATTAAATATTTTCATTGGGAATGTTTTTTATATAAATTGTTCGAATTCAACTGTAAATAAATTCAAAATTTCTATACGTCTAGTCGCATATGCACCATATCGACTATTCACGCTTAGAATTTTTTTCTTCGTCATCAAAGAAAAGCTTTTTTAAATTTATGATAATTTTTATTCGGCATTTTTGTATTTTTTATTCGACATTTGAAAATATTTTTTCCAAAACGAAGTGTATCATTTTTCCTGAAAGCATAAGCAGAGCAAGAATAATTTTAATGTAAAATATTTAAATTTATTAAATGTTATTATACGACCACTATAATAATAGATGTCCTTACAAAGAGGCACGTATGAAAAATATTTTATGTAAATTTTTCATTTCGTTACTCAAGTTTTATGTTTGCGTAACATCTTCCTACAGCATTAACCTCTACTCGTGTAGAAAATGTTTTATTAAAAAAAACGAATTTTAAGTAACTAATGAGAATATGACATACAATAAGCGATTGAATATGATTTTTTTTCAAGAGCTAGATGAAGAAATCGAAATTGAATTTTAAAAAATATCCATCACTAATCATAGATTTATAATAGTTTAATTATTTTTTTCAGTAGTTTTGCAAATTCTACTTAGTGTTGTATACGTTATATTTTCAATGGAAATACGTGATATATCTTCTCCAAGCAAGGTTCGAAATTAACTGTCCTTACTAGTATTTTTCATCTTTAAATTTTGATTTGATAACCGTGTTTTTAGACCCAGATGTCATTTTGAATGACTGATTTATAAATGTTTTCGTTTGCATGACGCAATTTCGATAAATTCTGTTCTTTTTAACAAACTATACTCGAAATGTTTCGTTTATACAGCAAGCTTTCAAAACAAAAAAAAATTTCCGGATTCACCCATAAGCCTTTATTTACTGAAATATGTTTTATGTGTATTAGGGTTCGGAATTAACGGTAGGGAATTTAATTGCATTTCTAACTTTTAAATTATGTTTTAGCGACCAAGTTTTTGGACCCAGTCGTCACTTTTGACGATTAAGTTTACCAAATATTTTCGTTATGGACGGAAACTCAATCCTATTAACCGCTATCTGAATGTTCTCTATAGTATGATACAAATTTTTAGAGACTATTCTTAATTCCAACGATATATTCCCGAAAATTTTCATTTGTACATAACTATCAAAACAAAAAAAATCCGGATTCATCAGTAAGCCTTTATTTACCGTAAAATACTTTATATGTATTAGAGTTCAGAATTAACGGTACAGAACTAGTTGTATTTTGCACTTTTAATTTCAATTTCAACGACCGAGCTTTTAGATCCTGTTGTCACTTTCGACGCCGAAGTTTTCCGAATATTTTCGTTTGTAGACGGAAACTCCAGTCAATTAACCATCCTCTGAATGTTTTCTCTCGTACGAGGCAAATTTCGATAAGTTGTTTCTTCCTTCTAACAACAATCTATACTCCAAACTATCTATAAAACTATCTAATACGATTACCCCAAACAAAAGATATTATTAAAAAAAAGAAAAATTAATTCATACAGTTCTCAGTTCCTTGCCATTAATTACATTGTATATGTTTATACACATCAATATAACCCAATAGATTTTTGAATTGCGTTCAAGTAGAACATTTTCGTTTCTGAGGAGGAATATTTAGGTGGCATTGACGAATAACGCTCTGCTGTTAACCCTCCAAATGGTTTCGATGAGATATCACGTCTATGAAGATTTGACCAGTTTTGCTAACGATGGGGCATATCGCCCTTAAGATATTGCCGGGGTTTTTTTTGTGATGAAGAGATCCGGATCTGGTATGTTTTTTCATGACGAGGTATCTCGTCCATCAAGATATCTGGTCAGTTGTCTTAATGAGGAGATACCTCATCGAGACAATCATCAAGAGGGTTAATTTCTAACCCTGTCTCCACGCCATAAATATTTAAATAATTGCCTGAACTGATTATAGCTTATACGTACATCAGATTATTGTGCACTCCATACTTGCAGAACTACGGAGAAAGTGTAAATACCTGCCTTTCTTTGGTCTGCACAACGTCCCTGCCGAAATTGGAAGTGCTCTAGCGGTGAAATGTATCTATAGGATTCCTTCAAGCATTTCCAGCAGATAGCACCCCAGCTTTAATCACAGACACATTAAACGTCCAGTTGGACTTGTATTTTCAATCATCATTTCAGCAAGTGATTTTATGTTGTTTCGTTGAGAGTTAACAGAAAAGCTAGATGGGTAGAATCGAATTCTTTGTATTCGAGTACCTTTAAATATCGAATAAGTATTCGAATACATACGCAAAAACCGGTAATTGGTAGTATGAACCAGTCAGCCGCTGTCTATGAATATTTTTTTCTTTTTGAATATTTTGGATGAATACTTTTGGTATCTGAATAGTTTGGATGAAAACTTTTCTACCTGAATACTTTGGTATTCGAATACTTTTTATAAATACTTTTGTACCTGAATACTTTGGTATTCGAATTCTTTTGATAAATACTTTTGTTCCTGAATACTTTGCTGTCTGAATACTACTCTATTCCACAACTTTGGACTTTGGTGCCTGACTACTTGGTATTTGAATACTTTGGTGTCTGACTCCTGTGTATTTGAATATTTTGAATTAATGCTGCTGTATTCGAATACTTCATCAGGTTGAACTCATAACGCGACAAAATGTTTTGATACTCATATTGTTTCGCACGTCATGAACAGATCATTTCTCGATGCATGAGACTGCATTTATTTGGTTTAGATTATGCTTCTTGGTCAACATCTCAGTTTTTATTTTTTAAACGTGGTTGAAAAAAACTTATTGTGCCACGCGTCATCAATAGTAAATTTATTTCGTTGATGCATCAGATTACATTGATTCGGTTTGATGATACTTTTCGGAGAGAGCTTAGTTTTTACTACTCTAAAAAGTATGACTGTGAACTGTGCGACCCAATGTATCGTTACTAATTTTTTACCACAGCTCATCAATCGTACATTCCGTCGATGCATCAGATTGAATTGATAGCGCGACATAATGTAGCTTGCTCATATTGTGTCGCATGTCGTCAATCGCACATTTCATTGATGCATGAGACTCCACTGCTTCGGTTCGGTTAATACTTTTCGGTCGACAGATGAGTTTTTACTTTTCTAAAAGTTGCTGTTCACTGTGTGACACAATGTTCCGTTGCTCATATTGTATCGCACGCCATCAATCGTAAATTCCGTCAATGCATCAGACTTAGCTTGCTTAATCCGACAGGAATGCTGTCGATCAATGGACTTTAACATTAACATCAAAACTCATTCCGATGGTTTCGATAAAAGTCCAAAGCTAGCCCTGTGAAACTCAAGTCTTTATTCAACAACTAATGTTATTTGAATACATTCTTACAGCCTCTTTCACTGAATTGAATAGTTCAAAAGTGATTTGTCAAATGTCAACTTGAATTCATCAAGTCTTGTTTTCTTTACTAAAATTCTACAATAAGATAATCAAAACTTCTGGACCGATTTTGTGAGTTTCAAATCGATGTCTCGATGTTTAAGGAACTTAAAATTAACGGAAATGTTTAAATGCTATAAATGCCCAAACATTAGTATATGTATTCAGGATGATTCGGGCCGACCAACCGGTATAGTGGTTAAGGTGTTAGCCTCTAGATCGGAAGGTTCCTGGTTCGAATCCGGGTCCGGGCATGGATGTTTGTAAGCGTATGGTGTAGAGGCGGCTGGTACACCTTAAATCTGTCGTGGCCGAAATTCCTCACGTTGGGTTGGTGTGGAAGTTTGGAGAGTGGGGTGCCAGCTCAAGTGTTGCTTCATCATCTGACCGTGGTTCAAAATTACGAGGTGTTGTCCTCTGATCTTTCCCTTAAGGGACTGATCCCGGACCGTCGTCATAGCCCGTAGTGTTGCTCTAGTACGACGTTAACTAAAATTACCATTACCATCAGGATGATTCGGTGTAATTTTCATTCTGGCTTGTTCAACGAATAATATGATCTATGCAATGAGACTCTAATATGAATGAAACTATTTAACATCAGTTAATGTTAAGGCTTGCACAGCCTCCATAATGTTTTACTAAATATGCGCTTTATGAGGACATGAAACATTTATTCACTTTTCTCTCAATTACTAACATTTAAAAAATAAATGTTATGATACTTTTGTAAAAGGCAAAAATTATTAAATGCAGATTGCTTGAAAATTGCAAAGAAATCAGTGTAAAAATATAAAAATAATTATGCAACCCAACGAATAATTCCTTAGTTATAATCAGGGAAATATGTTAATTAAAATTTTATGATACTGGTAATTCAGGAGTTAATAAGAGAGCAAGTTCCTTTATAAATTTGAATCCAAACAAGCAGCAGTAATTGAGGAGGTTAGAATAAAAGTATATATAAGTTAGTCAGTAACAGTTCCAACTCCACTGAGGTTCGATTCCACCCTGTGTAAATTTGTCTCTCCTCGGTCAGTAAAACTTTCCTTGTGTGTATATGTCTCTTAACTGACATTTTCTGTCTTTTGTTTGGCTCAGGACCTGTGTCAGGCTGTAGGATCTGTGTCAGGTTGTAGGACATATGTCAGGCTGTAGGACCTGTGTCAGCCTGTAGGACCTGTGTTTTCAAACTACTACTTTCATTTTGTGTAGCAGGAGGAAATTAAACCGTTTCAAGTAGAGAAACGTTTAATCTTGTGTACATGGGAAATTAAACCGCTTAACAAGAGAAAATCGGATTTTTTTTGTGTGTAACAAAGGGAAATTAAACCGTTTCACATGGGTATCTCAAAGCCCTCTCCTTTTTGTGAGAGGTATAGAAATGAAAGACAGCAAGTACGGTGAGCAACAATTTTACTACCCTCAATTTTACAGCTTGACAGTAGTTGTGCACATATAGTTCCTCAGTAAGTGTTCAAAGTTGCAACTACCAACAGAAAAGCAAGCTAACAGTGTCGAGCAATGGATTGCGATACAAGTTTAAAGATTCCTATTCTTTTGCGATTTCTACCAAATACAAATATCCTCTTCAAGGATTCCTATCCACTTGTACATGACGTGTGTGTCTGATAAAGTAGAAGTTTCAGGTTTTCCATAAAATCTTGCGGAAAGTGTTGGGGTTGGTGATATAGCACGCAATCGGTCAGGATACCTCGTTCACGATACTATTTCAAAGAGGCTTATTCGTTCCCCGCCCTTGTCAGTCTTCTCAGTGTAGAAGAAATTGTACATGTTACCATTACGAAGTCAGCGTTCAAGATTTAAATTAAACCTCTCGGTGGTTGTCTCGACTAGGTATCTTGTCATTAGCAAAACTGACCAGATCTTGATGGGCGAGATTGATATTTCGATCACCAAGCTTATTAGAAGAAAACTGACCATATTTTGAACTCGTCCTCATAAAAAAATCGTCTATATCTTAACGACAAGGTATCTCGACATTAGCAAAATTTATAAGGTCTTGATGGACGAGATATCTCGTCGAAACCACTTGGAGGGTTAGTGTGTATCATTGCGTAAAAGTGATCATTTTCATTGATAAAATGTGATAGATGCAAAAGGTAAAAATGAAACATTATTTACTGTATACTATAGTATGCAATATTCCACTCTAACGCCAAGTCATTATTAAAGTTGGTATTCGTAAGAATTTATAAATATTCATGCGGCCCCTAAGTTCTTTCATAACTGGAAAGAGGCCCTGCCAAGCGTCTGAGTTTGAGACTGCTGTCCTAACCCCTCATTCGTTTCTTTTATTCACTTCACCGACACTGTGGATTAGCTATAGATATCAAAACCTAACGCAGCCTGTAGCTACTCGGGAGATTCCGATGCAGTCTGCTACATAAGCAATCGGCGCTGGCTTGCCAAGTTGGATGATTAGTTCCAAGAAATAAGATGAATTCGTTTCATTGGTGACAGCTGTTGCAACGGAGAAAAGATAAGATAAATAAATCGTTGAGGTGACGATGCTTACCCAAAAATATAATTCAAGGCCCAAGCCCATCTGGTTGCACACAATTATGTACACAGGCATTGCTTTATTTGCACTGCTCTACCACGATGAAAACTAACTTTTATGCAAATATATGTTGTAAACTTTAAGCAACCAGTCAGGTAGCAAAATAAAGTTTTTTTTTTTTGTTTTATGTATGGCCTCTCGGCCATATTTCTACGAACAGCCGTATAGAGGCCTGGAGTGATAAAATAAGGTTTAGAAGCATTACTTCCTGCATTAGGTAGAAAAAAAATGATCGCAGAGATACAAACCACCGCACCACAATACCAGTTATGAACATGACGATGGATCTTTTTGTAATAAAAATATCTATACCAAGTACTCAATGTTTAACTTTGTAAATGTATAAATGTTTCTTTTGTTTTATACAATTGCATTCTTATATATTATAAGTTTCAGTTTGTAACCCTACGATTATTTTTTTAGCCATCAGTACTTAAACCGCCGCCATCAATCTACAAAGTATATGCCCGGAGTGATAAAATCTGGTTTAAAAATACTATCTACTTAGGTATCCTTATCTACTTATATTTATACTATTTATATTAAGTAGAAAAAAATTACCATAGAATGACAAACCACACCACAATATTCGTTACATACATAGATGACGGAGGTCCCTGCTGTAAATAAAACTATCTATATTTAAAGTGTTCAATACTTAAATATCCAAATGTGTAAATGTTTATATTATTTTCCTTTATACAAGTCTACTCGTTTATTATGAGGTTTGTTTTGTCACTTTTCTGCAATTTTTTTAACAATCAGCTCACGAAATAGAAATTTGAAGCGATAAAATACAGTTAAGGCATCTAAACACGTTCGAGACCCTTTTTTTTAATGTGGTATAGAAACATTTTAATGATATTTTTATGTTTAGTGTTATTAAACAATAGCGTTGGGCTGTAAATATGTAAAATGTATAAATGATTTTGTAAAAATGATAATTATGTATGAAATTTTAAAGAAATTTTTCAAAAACTTCAACTGTGCTTTATGAAAATCTATTCAACCAATTTGAAAAAGGATGCTACCAAAATAAACTACATGCATTTTTCTAGGGAAGGAACTAGAATCAAAAGGATATGTAACTAAACAAAAATTTGACAAGCGATCGAAAAAGGAATACAAGATTTTTGATAGTTTTACAGTCCTATTTCTCATATATAAATGGCCATAATTTAAAAACCTTCCAACTCAGCATAATTATTTTCTAGTTAATTCCCTAGACAACATTATAAAGAACATGTTCTCAAAGTTTTACGAGAATCCACATGTTCTCAAAGTTTTACGAGAATCCACCAATAACGTTTTGTGTTATAACATTTGAAGTGAGGAAATAATGAATAAATATTAATTTAGAGTAAAAAATAGTTTGAAGTGTATCATTTGCCTCTTACTTTTACTGTTTGTGAAAAGAGTTTTGTTCTTCACTTCTCTTTAAAAATGTTCATAATATTTCCAAAATAGAGACCATTTCAACATTTGAAAAAACTTTCTAAAATTATATTTGCAAAAAAAAGAAGTAAATTTTAAATTTTAATTTTGACAGGTTTTTGGTCATTTTACGGCCATTTCCGGTGTTTTCCATGCTTAGTTCCGGTTTTTCCCCACCTTGATTAAAATCTTAATATCTCTGCAACTAATTAACTTGGGAGATAAAAACAATTATATTTTGGAAAGTCAAATAAATACTCTATCAATAAGATAAAAAAAAGAAAAAAAAATTTTGTTTTTGAATTTTTGGTCAAAAATGACATTTTAACGTGTTCGGATACCTGAAAAACATAATATACAGTATTAGGTTGAAAAAATGATCGTAAAGAGAAAAACAAGACCAGAGTCAGTTATATACTTAGATGACGGATCCCTCATGAAATGAAAATATTTATACCAAGTATTCAATGGTTTAACTTTGCAAATGTATAAATGTGTTTCTCTTCCTTTCCTTTTTCAATTGTACTCTTTAATTATTATAAGATTTGGCTTGTCACTCTACGGTTATTTTTTGCTACAAGAGAACTAACTAATTCTAAACACATTATAAAAAATGAAAAAAGATGTATGAACTTCTTTTCAATATAAAAAATAAATTTTGCTGACACATTACAATGCATAAACTTTCTTACATTTTACCCTCGCACATTAACCCGCACTAATGTCATAAATCTTTCGGGGGTACCGGTACCCGAAGTTCAATGAGGTTAAAGGACTTCTGTGAGCCTCAGTCAAAATCAGGAATCACGTGTACATTTCAGGGCAAACTTATTTAAAACGGATATACGTATATAATAAAATTTGAGACAGACTTGCCAAAGCCACGGTCGAGCCTTTACACACCACCTTGCCCACTGACTTATCAAGAGTTATTCGCCATAAGGAGATCTCAAGTAATAAAATTTAGAGATCCAAGCCTACTTATATCTGGGACCATTGAGACCAGCCTGGAGCCATCCTCCGCTGTACAAGAGACTGAAAATATGAGACTGCCCTTTCTAGATTGTGAGCGGCACATCCGACATCTATCCTTCGTACAGATTCATTAGACGTTTCCTACTTGTTTAAAATCTAACACTGAATAAGCCTTTACACATCTTCTTCATGCCTCCCACTGAATACCAACATTAAAAAGGATTACAAAATACTTAAATTAAGCAATTCTGGCACAAAATCTGGAAACATATAATTCAAGAGAAAGACTGGAACTCTCTGATAATGTCTCAGTTGCCACAAGACCCACCAAAAGCAATAGGAGTCGCTTGATTTCGTGTTTTCATTGGACACGACAACCTGTAAAATCATCTCTACCGAATCGGCTTGTCAGGCTCTCCAACTTGCCCTCTATGTGGCCTTTCTGACATGACAGGAACCCACCGTAATAGTTGCTCTGATCTTACTGATGTCGCAGTGAATAATACTGCTGATAGGATTTCATATTTTATTTCTGTTTCAAGATATATTGGGCTGCCAGATAGACCTTTGGCGAAAAGACTGAGGTCTAGCATAGGATGAAGGTTTTTTTTTTTGCCCTTGTTGGTTTGACAAGAGAGGATATCTTTGGAAGTCGTTATCTGTTGTTAGACTGTTTGAAGGTGTTCGGACTCATGAACTTGGTCTAGCTGTTAAGCAGGCCAATCCCCTTAACCCTCCTTGGTTTTGATGAGATACCTCTTCCATTAAGATCTGGCCAATTTGCTAACGACGATATCCTCGTCATCAAGAAATGAACGATAATTGGTGATGAGGAAATCAAGATGTGGTCAGTTTTCTTCTTGTGATAGTGATCGTGTTTTCTTCTAATAACGAGACATATCGTCTAACATACGGGTTTATTCGATGCATATGGAATACATCCATATGTTTCATGATGCATGGATGCATATGGTATTTCGTAACTATAGAAATATTTATATAAATTGAAATGAATATTTTGTTAAACGTCCTTTTCAGTAATGGTTGATAGAAAAAGTTGAAAATAAGTTGCCAAATTTTTTAAGCAATCCGAAGGATTTAAAACTATGTAGTTCTCCCAGAATGGGTCTAAGAAACTCCTTAATATAACCCTTAACAGATCAAACAGCTTTTAGATGTTTAAAGTTGTTCTTTAATATGATTTTTGATATTTTGAAGATACTAACAATACAAAACATGTCTGTTTCATGACGCATATAACGATTCTTGCCAAAACCTTAAAATTTAAATAGTTAAGCATAAGCAAAAGCGAAAATGAATGCACCACAGGAAAAATGAGGGAATACAATCTATAATACTGATAACTAAACTCTATTAGTAAAATACATGTGCAGAATTATATCGTTAATAGAAAATAAAGTTTGTTCCTTTTCTTTTAGGAAATTTACAGTGGATTTTGATGTGTGACTGCTAGCTTTGTCTTGATGGAGTTCCACAGATTGATGGCATTGTGGGTAAAACGATGGTATTTCATTCGGAAAAATTGGCGATAAAATATGTTCCTGATAGTATTTGGAGTTAATCTTGACATTTTTCCTACTCTCTTTACTTTTAACTTGCTATTATATGAAAAACCAGCAACAATCATGAATCCCTTAGAAAAACTTTCTTTCGATTCTGTGAACCATGTACTTAAATTTATTTCTCCCCTTTTATGATAATAAATGGCTCTTTTTTTCTGCAATCATTTAAATACAACCATGATTCATCTATTGTAACAATTTTTTTCCATTTTTCTTTGAATAAGTGTTTTTCATATAGAATTCGGTAGCGTGTCCTACGTTCAGCGATATGATTTTGAGAAAGACGATGCACATTGCGTTTTTTCGCTTTCTTAAGATTTAAATCAACGTTTATCATTTTGTTTACAGTGGACACCGAGCATTTCAATGATTTTGCAACTGTCCTTTGACTAGGGGGATTTTCTTTTAACATTAAACAACGTACCTTTGCAATTGTCGAAGATGTCCGTTTCTTCCTTGGATACTTGTTTGGAATATTTGTCCCACTTGAGCCTCCAATTTGACGTTTTTTTTCCTTTCTTGTTGACGATATTACCTATCGACGCTTTAGATATCACAAAACCATGACTCTCACATCGTTTTTGGATAACGGAATATGAATATTTCTCTTCGGAAAGAGCATAAATACAGCCTTCGAACCACTGCTTCGTTAAAAACGCCATTTTGAATAAAAACAAACCTCTCAAACCGCAGACGATAATTTTGACTTTTAAAAACATAGTACAACTGCAATTATTTCTTTTGCAGCAAACGATTTTTTATTACCGCTAACCAAAATCGTCTAAAAAATGTGCGAACAGCCTCTGTATAACTTGCGCCTGTTTTAATGCTTCGAAAAAAAATATTCCCCTTGAGTTGTTTCTGATCATGAAAGAATTGGATTACCCTGGTAAAAGTTTGGCTCTTAAGGCATTTAATATCCTGTTTTCGTGCATGGCAATCTCTAATTCATGAGCCGTGCGGTGAAACGCGAATTTCGCATCGGAAACTATACCTGCAATTAATACCAGATCAAGAATTTTTACTTCCTTGGGAGCACTCCCAAGACGAAAGGTAAAGACGCTTTTTGCTCTATATACAATTAGTCACGTAGCTTGCAGGAATCTCATTTGGTCATACTTCTCTACATTAGTGTTTCTCAATCGCATGTTTTGAATTGTAAACTTTAGATGTATAAATACTTGGCACGTGTATACGATTAAAGTGTTGACATGCTTCTGCCTTTTAATCTAATTGGTGTTGACCATTAAACTGTCATAGACCTGTTCGGAAATTTATTCTTTCGATTGTTTTATTGGCGAAATATTAAAATCGTATTCGCCAACTGATATCACGTTCAGGTAATGGTAAGGTAATTTTTTATCAACGTCGTACTAGAGCAACACAATGGGCTATTGACGACGGTCCGAGATCAATCCCCTAAGGGAAAGGTCAGGGGACAACACCTCGTAATTTTCAACCACGGTCAGATGCCGAGATGTCACATTCAGAATACGACAGAAAACGCGTATCGTAACAGAAGGCACTAATGTCACCTATATTCAGCTTAACAATTACAAATTTTGCAATTTTTCTGCTTTACGAATGGTGTGAAATTTTACCTTTGATGCATCTCCAAAATTACCACAGGAAGATAAGCAAACAAAGCGTATTTTCCTCTTTTTTTTGCCATTAAGAGTCATACGAGTCTTTTTCGATATTTCAACCGTCATCTAATACAATAGATTAACTAGACTATTGGACTAAAACTTGAAATATAGAACCGATCGGTCATTTTTTAAATTAAATATTCTGCAAAATTTTGTATCTTTGAATATTGTGAAATTTTACCTCTGATGCATCCCTAAAACTATATCAGGAAGATTTAAAAAAAACGTGTTTTTTCGTTATTTTCGTTAAGAGTGTCACTAGTCTTTTTCGACTTGCCACCGCTTCTACTTATTTGATCGATTAACTAGACTCTTAGACAAAAAATTGAAATAGAACCATCGGTCCTTTTTAAAATGATAATTTCTTATTTTTCTGTTATGTGTATATTGTGAAATTTTACCTCTGATGCATTCCTTCAACTAACACTTGGAAGATAAAAAAACCGTGTTTTCACATTTTTGTTCTCCCCGTTAACAATCTCTCGGGTCTTTTTCAACCTCCACCGTCAACTTATTTGATAGGTTATCTAAGAAACTATAAGCAATAGAATCAATCGATAATTTTTAGAATGAGATATTCAGCAATTTTTCTGCTCTTTGAGTCTTGTGAAATTTTACCTCTGATGCATCCCAAAACTCATTGAAGGTAAACAAACAAACGTGTTTTTTTTTTGCCTTTAAGAGTCTCATTGGTCTTTTTCGACTTGCACCACGACTACTTATTCGATAGCGAACTAAAGTATTTTTGACTAAAAATGGAAATGGAATCAACCGGCCATTTATAAAATTTAATATTTTGTAGTTTTCCCGCTAATGAATACCATGAAATTTTATCTGTGATGTGTTCCTAAAATCATCACTGGAAGATAAACAAGCGTGTTTTAGTTTTTTTGGTCTTATTCGACCTCCACCGCGTTAACTTATTCGATAGATTAACAAAAGACAATTGGATTAGAAATAGAAATAGATTCAATCGTCCATTTTTAAAATTAAATATTCTACTTTTTGAATATTGCGAAATTTTACCTCTGACCTCCACCGTCTACTTATTAGATAGATTAACTAGACTATTAGACTAAAAATTGAAACAGAACCAATCGGTCATTTTTAAAATGAAATATTCTACAATTTTTTCTGCTCTTTGAATATAGAAATTTTTTTATCTCTGATGCAACTCCAAAACTATCACAGGAAGATAAACAAACATGTTTTTTCCAATTTTTTCCCCGTTAAAAATATCGCTAGTCTTTTCCGACTTGCCACCTTGCGAGTCTACATACTTGATAGATTAACTAAATAATATTAGTTTTTGAAGTGAAACAGAACCCCAATCCGTCATTTTTAAAAAGAAATATTTTGCAATTTTTCTGTTCTATGTATACCAAGAAATTTTACCTCTGATGCATCCCTGAAGCTTCCACAGGAGGAAAAGAAAAAAAACTTATTGTTGTTAAGAGTCTGACGAGTCTTTCTGCATCATCTAATTATTCGACAGATTTACTAGACTATTAGACTAGAAATCAACAAACCGGTCATTTTTTTGAATGAAATATTTTTCAGTTTTTTTGGTTCTATGAATACTTTTAAATTTCGACTTTGATGCATCCCCAAATCTATCTCAGGAAGATAAGTAAAAGTGTTTTCGTTTCTTTTTTCTTTCTTTTACGTTAACAGGCACTAGTCTCCTCCGACCTGCACCGTAAACTACTTCGAGAGCATTTCTAAGGAAACCGAACTTCATTTCTTGTCCGAAAATATATTCTAAAACACTTTTTCTTTTCTAGTAGACAATCCATTCAATACGAAGCGTATATCTCACAACAGAAACGAGACGGAAAACCTTGAATAGCAGCGGTTATAAGATGGGAATTTTTCAATGATAATAACCGACTTCCCGGTACAATAACATATCGAAAAGAACAAACCAAATCCTCCATATTTTCTTTGCAAGAAACCGAAAACAGGGCTGTTTCCAAAATACATATTTCCGCCTCACAGGCGTTCCGACATCTATAATAACAGTAATTAAAATAATAGGAATAAATTCATAAAATAATGATCGAAAATTCAATTTTTGTATGCCTTCGTTTTCTTTATTGCCGGCACTTTTCAATTAAACACTTCCAGAGAAATAAAACAGCGTAATTATTACTTCAAATATTATAATCGGGTGTTTTCCATCTATTCTGACACTGGAACAAAGAAATTGGTGAGGTTCATAAGTTTACGATTTACGGATACATTTGAATTGATAGACAGAATTGGTACGCGTGTGAAAATAGGTACGGTACAGTTGCAAGAAAACAAATCGAAACATTGTCTCTTATTTTTGATCGCTCAAATTACGCTTGTGAGAATAGATATGGTACAGTTACAAAATAATTGAGCAATTCCCTTTTATTTGCTCAAAGTTTAAATTATGCTTGTAAGAATAGATATGGTACAATTACAAAACAAAATCGAACAATCCCCTTTTATTTGCGCATCACACAAATTAATACTTTTCATTGAGATATAAAGTTTTCGGAAAAACTTTATTTTAAGCTCATTTCAAATGTTGCATTTGTAGGATCATTTACACAAAACCTTTTTCTTCAAAAATGTACTTTTCTAATAGAAATTTAAGTTTGATTTATTTTAACCCTCTCAGGGGTTCACACGCATAATTCCACTTCACAAACTAAAGTTCCTCTAATAAGGTTTGATTTTCTTGACCAATAGAATCGCTCCAAAGGATTCTATTTCAAGGAAAGGATCAATAGATATTTCAAATGTTTTTCTTTAGTTAATAAGTGTGTTGTGGGGTAAAAGCAATACAACAGTACTCGGAAATCTCTAGACATTCAGAGGGTTCAATTACATACTTTTTATATACCTGACGTCATGCCGTTACACATCGTGAGAATACATCTTTAAAATCAGACTAATAAAAGGTGGTCAGTACGAAAAATTGAGCTTTACGAATATAATAACTGTGTTGTGGGGTAAAAGCAATACTACAATACTCTGAAATCTAGCTACACTCAGAGGGTTAAATCACACACTTTAGGAGTAAATAGCGTTTTCGAAGTGAATACATCTTTAAAAACAGACTAATTAAAGGTGCTCGGTACGAAAAGTTGAGCTTTACGAATATAATGTGTTATGGGGTAAAAGCAATACTACTGTACTCGGAAATCTCGCTACACTCAGAGGGTTAAATCACACACTTTAGAAGTAAATAGCGCTTTCGAATTGAATACATCTTTAAAAACAGACTAATTAAAGGTGGTCCGCTTTACGAATATAATGCGTTATGGGGTAAAAGCAATACTACTGTACTCGGAAATCTCGCTACACTCAGAGGGTTACATCACATACTTTTGAAGTACATAGCGTTTTCGAAGTGAAAATACATCTTTAAAATCATACTAATTGAAGGTGGTAAGTACGGAAAATTGAGCTTTACGAATATAATAAGTGTGTTGTGGGGTAAAAGCAATACTCCAGTACTCGGAAATATCGCTACACTCAGAGGGTTAAATCACACACTTTAGAAGTAAATAGCGTTTTCGAAGTGAATACATCTTTAAAATCAGACTAATTAAAGGTGATCCGTACGAAAAGTTGAGCTTTACGAATATAATGTGTTATAGGGTAAAAGCAATACTACTGTACTCGGAAATCTCGTTACACTCAGAGGGTTAAATCACATACTTTTGAAGTACATAGCGTTTTCTAAGTGAATACATCTTTAAAAACAGTCTAATTAAAGGTGGTCCGTACGAAAAATTGAGCTTTACGAATATTATGTGTTGTGGGGTAAAAGCAATACTACTGTACTCGGAAATCTCGCTACAATCAGAGGGTTAAATCACACACTTTAGAAGTAAATAGCGTTTTCGAAGTGAATACATCTTTAAAATCAGACTAATTAAAGGTGGTCCGTACGAAAAGTTGAGCTTTACGAATATAATGTGTTATAGGGTAAAAGCAATACTACTGTACTCGGAAATCTCGTTACACTCAGAGGGTTAAATCACATACTTTTGAAGTACATCGCGTTTTCGAAGTGAATACATCTTTAAAAACAGTCTAATTAAAGGTGGTCCGTTCGAAAAGTTGAGCTTTACGAATATTATGTGTTGTGGGGTAAAAGCAATACTACTGTACTCGGAAATCTCGCTACAATCATAGGGTTAAATCACACACTTTAGAAGTAAATAGCGTTTTCGAAGTGAATACATCTTTAAAATCAGACTAATTAAAGGTGGTCCGTACGAAAAGTTGAGCTTTACGAATATAATGTGTTATAGGGTAAAAGCAATACTACTGTACTCGGAAATCTCGTTACACTCAGAGGGTTAAATCACATACTTTTGAAGTACATAGCGTTTTCGAAGTGAATACATCTTTAAAAACAGTAATTAAAGGTGGTCCGTACGAAAAGTTGAGCTTTACGAATATTATGTGTTGTGGGGTAAAAGCAATACTACTGTACTCGGAAATCTCGCTATAATCAGAGGGTTAAATCACACACTTTAGAAGTAAATAGCGTTTTCGAAGTGAATACATCTTTAAAATCAGACTAATTAAAGGTGGTCCGAACGGAAAGTTGAGCTTTACGAAAAATAAGGATCAAGTTCTATCTCGTAATTTCTATATTATCAACGTGAACCAAATCAACGTTTTGACATTCAATAACTGAAGGAACAGAGACCTTTCAGTGACTGAGTTCTAGGGCAGCGATTAGCTGGGTGGAAAGAGAATAACGGGGTTTAAGTGACTTTCCGCTGTGCTGCGCAAACTTCAAATTACAAATATAACATCAAAGATATAGTGGGCCCGTTGGAAGAGAGCAACGGATGAGCAATCGAGTTTGAATCCAATAAAAACCGTCATGTATAAACACAGCAGGTACACGTTAAATCTGTCATGGACTCAAATGTCGTCAGGTTGGTGTCGTGTGGAAGTTTGGAGAGTGGGGTTCCAGCTCGTGTGTGAACTCGTCATCTGACCATGGTTCAAAATTATGTAATGTTCTCGGACCTTTTCCTTCCAGTTTGATTCCAGATCGTCAACAGTAGTCTGTTGTGTTACTCCAGAAGACGTCAATTAAAAATACCGATACCAAAGATATAGTATTAAAGTGTAGTGTAAACTTCTAACATTTTTCTGGTTTTGAAAAGATCCCTGCTCTGATTGTAATTGATTTGCAAGTTTTTTTTCTACTGTCCTTACGATGTGTCATCTCAAATATTATAAAAGGAAGTGTTTGTCTGTTTGTTTGTAGTCTGCGCGTTTTTTAGGTGTTTCCTTATTTTTGTCTCACCTTTGTATTTTTCTATATTTATCTCTACTATTGTAAAAGGAAGTGTTTGTCTGTCTGTTTTTCGTTGTCAAAATCCTGACGAATCTATGGCACTTACAGTAATGGGATTTGGCACACAGGTAGTCCGAATTTTTAGCAATTTTTGCTTGTTTTTTTTTTTTTGCAATTTTTGGGCGAATTTTAAAATTTAATCTTGAACATTATAAAAGAATTTTATATGGAATTTAATCATAATTGAATGTAACAGCATAGGAGATCATGAATTCTAAATTTCGTTTCCGTTTTCCGGAGGAATGATTTTCCAGCAGACGATAAAAAACAAATACTTTTAACTGGAGTTATTTAGTTCCTTTTCTATCTCCCAGACCGTCAAAGAAGAGTAAAAATTTCAACGGATTTAAAATTTGCGGAAAATTTCACATTAGATCGATAGCTAAAAGTATGATTTTCTTTAAATAAATAAAATTTTTAAATTGAATATCTTTTATATTTCCGCAAGAGATTATGGCGTCACGTTAACCTTCGCCGTTGAAATAATAAACAGATTACATTTCCTGCCCATTTACGATTTCAGCGAAAGAAAGCAAAAAAAAATATTAAACATTTTGGCTGGCATTGTTTAGTTTTTTTTTGCAAAATCGGGATCGTTAAAGATAGATTGAAAATTTCAACGGTTTTAAAATCTGTGGAAAATTTGACACCAGATAGATGCTTTATACGTTTGATTTTCTTTTAATAAATAATATTTCAATTAAATATTTATATTTTTTGGTTTGCGAAGCAAACCAACACCCCGGGCAATGTGACCTCCACGAAAAGAACTTTTACGAGCAACGTCCATTTGGTTTGCGAAGCAAACCTAAGGGTATCCGTGATGGCTGTTATCCAATAGGATACGAACTCCCATTTGGTTTGCTTCGCAAACCAATAACCCCACAAAAGCAACTGGCACGGGCAACGCCGGGCTAGCCACGCAGTGGCAAGTATATATCAGTAAAAGTGAGAAATTCATCATGCTTCCAGATTTTGAATATTTGGTTCAAAATGTATTTTAACCTGTTTTCTTTTGTAAAATTTTTTGTGTTTTAGTACTAATTTATTTACTAAACAATTGAATGATACATTTACTAAATCGTGTTAATTTGATTTATATGCATGTAAAGTATTATGTGAATTCAAATTTTGACAATACATGAAACCATTAAACATTAATGCATTTTAAACCCATCAATGTTTACTAATTTTTCAAAATTTTGACCACGTTTTGTGAGCTACTTTCTGAATCATCTCAATACGTTTGAGACTAAACTTTATCTGAAGGCTTTTATTAGAAGAAAACAAACAGGCTGTGCACAGTACAAGACAATCGAATAACTGCAAAATATTGTATCGAAAGCCTACTGTTCCCACAACAAAACTTTGATTTGCATCAGTTAAACTTACTTTGTAACAATGCAACTATTTTTGTAACATCAATAAATTTTCAGGAATGCCCGGAACTGCGAGTTCCTCATCTAAATCCATCAATGGATGGCCGACCAACCGGTAGAGTGGTTAAGGTGTTAACCTTTAGATCGGAAGGTTCCTGGTTCGAATCCGGGTCCGGGCATGGATGTTTGTAAACGTATGGTGTAGAGGCGGCTGGTGCACCTTAAATCTGTCGTGGCCGAAAGTCCTCACGTTGGGTTGGTGTGGAAGTTTAGAGAGTGGGGTGCCAGCTCAGTTGTTGCTTCGTCATCTGACCGTGGTTCAAAATTACGTGGTGTTGTCCTAGGATCTTTCCCTTAAGGAATTGATCCCGGACCGTCGTCAATAGCCCGTTGTGTTGCGAGTTAACTAAAAAAAATTACAAACAAATTGACATGTGCGTAACTTATTGACACACTCTCGTACCTTTCAACTAAAGTTCTGGCCAATCCATATTCTTATTTATCAGTATGGTTGGGATTTCTTACATCACAACTAACTTTTAATAAAGGAGGTGTATAATTAACGTCGAAATAGAGTAAGAAAACGGGTTTTTGTCAACTGTTCGGGTTAGGTAACTGGAAATTTTTAATTAATGTCGTACAAGAGCAACACAACGGGCTATTGACGGCGGACCGAGATCAATCCTTTAAGGGAAAGATCCGAAGACAACACCACATAATTTTCAACTACGGTCAGATGAAAAGGCAGTACCTGAGATGGCATCCCACTCTCTTAACTTCCATACCACTCCAACGTGGTATGGTATACTTTATTAACGTCCCACTGGAGCAACACAACGGGCTATTAGTGACGGTCATTAGCACCCTCTAGTTCTCTTTATACTAAATAATTTCATTTTGGCTAATTATTTTCCTACTTAAAAATTGAAGGTGTTCGCCTCTAGATCGGAAGGTTCCTGGTTCGAATCCGGGTCCGGGCATGGATGTTTGTAAGAGTATGTGTAGAGACGGATGGTGCACCTTAATTCGGTCGTGGCCGAAAGTCCTCACGTTGGGTTGGTGTGGAAGTTTGGAGAGTGGGGTGCCATCTCAGGTGTTGCTTCGTCATCTGACCGTGGTTCAAAATTACGAGGTATCGTCCTCGGAACTTTCCCTTAAGGGACTGATCCCGTACCGTCGTCAATAGCCCGTTGTGTTGCTCTAGTACGACGTTAACTAAAATTGCCATTACCATTACTACCTACTAAAATAAACCAACATAAATGCAAAGAATGCCTTCGGTAATATTTTAAAATTAAGATAACATGAAATAACAGTCTATTAAAGTTATCCATTGCTACAAAGTATGAATTTGTTTTATTTTCAATCGACAAACACCTCATATTTTCGCTCACTTATATATTGCAATGACGCTTTAAAAACGTTTCAAAAATAAAATTTATTAATAAAAATAATTTAATAATAAAAGGCAAATTTCTTGAAACAGGACTTTAATATTTGCTTAATGTCATTTGATAACATTATAAATATTTGACGAACACAGCTATTGAACTGAAATGTGTATATGCGTCATTTTTATATTTTATTATAGTAATCTCCGTGAAGTCCAGTCTTGCATCTATTAAAACTTGACTAGAATAGGGAAAATATCTTAACTTTAACTAATTTTTAAATAAAATTTCTAAAAGGTAAGTTGGATCCCCTTATGTCATTTTAATATCTTACAGTAATCTGACTTCAGTTTGGTATCAAGACCAGAATAAAAAATGTGTGAAAATTTAAAAAATATATGGTGTACAACATACGACTCGTGAGTCTTACATTTATTAACACTTGACTTGACTAGAGAAAACTATTTTAACTCTTTAATTGTTTGTTATTTTTAATGAAGAGGAAATAGGAGGAAAGATAGGATAGGAAAAGACTATATAAAAGTGAGAATATACAAAAGAACTCGTATATTCGATTGTTAAAAGTATTCATACTACTCGATTCTTAAACGCATTCGCTGTCCTCGATTCTTAAAAGAGTATTTGATTGTACTCGATTCTTTAAAGTATTCGGCTGTATTCGATTCTTAAAAGTATTCGTTGTACTCGATTATTAAGAGTATTCGTTGTCCTCGATTGTTCCTTGTTGCATATGAATACAGTTGTAGTCATCCAAAGTATTCGAGTATCATAGCATTAATACACCAAAGTATTCAAATGCAATAATATTCAGACAAAATACAGATTCGAATACCCAAAGATATAAAAGTATTTTCCAATGTATATATTCGAATGCCAAAGTTTTCATATACAAAAGTATTCAGTCTTGTATCGCAGTTGACTTATTCTTGCTATCGTTTAATTTCTAATATAAGAAATCGAATACTTATTCGATATTTGAAGGCTCTCGAATACCAAATATTCGATTCTGACGATTTTTAATAAGAATGTCAGTGAAATGAGAAGAAAAAGGTGTAGGTTGAGTTCTCTAAGAAAGCGTCTGCAAGGCATTGCATTATGTATATTGAGAAGACCGAGTTACTTTTCTTAGAAAGCATCAGAGTTGCTCGAACCAGGTGTGCATCAACCCCCAATTTCAGATAACTTATCTTCAATTTTAAATGACATGCAAGACAAAATTTAAAGAAATTTGCTTAATTGATTTCTTTAAAAGCCTGGAAGAGGGTAAGTTTAAAAATTTGATAGCCACTGCCTAGAAAATGCTAATCCTCTTCGGATGCACATTTGTGCGTGATTATGAACCCAAATCAGAGTAAATTGCGGTCTAATTTAAATACGAGAATTCGGGGGACATCTTGAAGATTTCTTTCATGAAATTAACTTCCGAGTACAGGTCTTGGCAATGAAAGCAAATTAATGTGTCGTGGTGATGTTTAATAAATAATTCCCCTTAAAAAATCGATTATTGTTGTCAGTTCCACACTCAACACCTCCCCCACTTCTTCGAACTAATGTACATGACCCGCTTTCTTCACGATCCGGCCCGCATCACTCATGAAGTCGCACACACCCGTTCCAATCCTTCATTAGGTATAAAAAGTGAATTTCTCATTCTGGGGCCACCTCCGAAATGAAATCTTGGGCGCGCTGCTGCTCGTCAGAGATGAGCCCAAGCTCCAGAATCTCTCTGGAACTGAATTTGTGGACGGTCCCTCGCGATTCCGGTTCAGATAAATTTCGGTGTAAATATATAATGGTAATATAATGACGTTAAACGTTACCAGAAACTAAAAAGATTTCAAACATTTTCGGGAGTGGCCATGTTTCCTTTCAGCCAACCTTTACTTATGCTCCAAGTCTGCCGAACCTTCATATCATTCCTCCACTTCGCTTTAGGCTAAGGTATCAGGATTGGAAAATCTGGACCAAAAGAAAATCCCTAGGAGCACTCAATTACTTTCAGATCATTTTATATGCATACTCAAAATGCACTAGAACGTAAAATTCCAATTACGCTTCATTTCGACGTATTAAAAAGCACGCTATTCAGCATTTAGCAATCGAGGGAATTGATAAAGTATTTGAATATCAATGGCAAATACAGTAGCCTCCTCGTTTTAACGTACATTCAGTCCCATCGCTCTTTTTCATTTGTCCCCAGATGAATCTTTGCTTTGCCAAACAGCAGTGGAAGTTCCAATCTGATTTGCGAGCTCGTAGCTAGCCTATTGCAAACAATTATCCGAAACTGAATTGGTTAAAAAGAGCTTGGAAAGTTTGAATGAAAAGAAATTCCTGTTATCGAAAATGTTCTTCGATATTAAGCTTTACTTAAACGATTTTGCCAGAGGCAAAGCTAGACTCTTGGGACCCGAGGCAAAGAAGGTTGATGCCACTCTGTATAATATATACATTTCTTAAACTGCTTATAAAGTATAACCTTTAGGTAAAATATAAAAGTAGAATCATTAACTTTTTAATGAATTATTGTTCGCAATACCAATTCTTGATTGCAATTTTTGAAGACTGTTTTGTTAATGCCCTTGTTCACACTTCTCTGCGGCAGAAGTAAGAAAAGATGTTGTTTAGGGGGGTCGTGGTCCCAGGTGCAGAATCATATCCACTGTTCTGCTACACAACTCTAAGCAATTGCCATTGTTCTGCAGGCTTTTTGTCTGAATTTTGAAAACTGCAGTGAAATCAAAAATAGACGTAAAACACAATTATCGGCAAAATATGCATTACATATTTATAATAAAACATCAAAATTAATTATTTTATTTTATTTAAAACCAAGGCCTACTTTCAGAATTTGCAATTCTGTCGATAACCTTTCGAAGTTAAATATTTTGTCATTGACATAGAATATGCGTTATTTATAAAGTGTTTGTGGTAATTTGGGAGGTGTAGGGAGGTTATTCTGTAGCTAGAAAAGAAAAAAAAGGTGTGGCAAGGAGCTTGCTTTGCACTGTAGAACACCGTAACTTATGATTGAAAAAAAATCGGCCAAAATTTTGATTAAGGAAAAATTGTTCTGCGAAGACTTTGTTTATTGTACTACGTACGTCGTAGTTTTAAGCACCCTCTGTTCCTGTGGTTGTGGTAGCGTTGTTGGAAGAGTATTGGATTGGGTTGCGAGTTCGAACTCAAACCAACCAAAGACCGTCTTGGACATGGGGGATGGTGCACGTTTAATCTGCTGTGGCCTTCATGGTAGTTTCGGCCAGTGGAATTTTTTGAGAGTAGGGTACCAGCTCAGGAGTGACCGCGTCCTTTGACCGTGGCTCAAAGTTTCGAAGTGTTGTCTTCGTACCTTTCCCTTCGGGACTGATCAAGGACGGTCGCCGATAGCCCGTTGCGTTGTTGCGACGTTAATTCACCGACCTACCTACCTGTCTTGTTTTGTGTGTTTCCAGACGTTTGTGAGAAGAGTATGTTATTGATTTGTACCTTCTCTTTTCTAAATTTGTGCGTTTTAACATCAATTTTGTGTTTAACTTGTGTTTTTACGTAATTTAAATAGAAAAGACTTATTAGTACAAGGTGATTTTTTTTAAATGACACTCTTCAAAGCCACCTGTAGCTCGATCTAACAACCGAAATGGCACCAAACTCGGTATGGAGACTAATGATAACATAGGAAGTAGGATTCAGTGAAAAAAGGTTAGTTCCAAAAATCACCGATAGTGGTATTTATGGCGCTGTTGTAGCTTACTAAACCGATAATTAGCATAAAACACAAATTATTTGGTTCTGGTATCAAATCAAAATGCAAATTTATTCTTTCGTATGCGACAACAGCACCAGTAATTTGGGCTATAAAAACATGTAGACAGCTCCGAAAAATATTCTCAGCTCAAGTGAATATGCGACTCACATTACCAGAACGCGCATTACTGGTGAAGCTGTATTATCTTAATCAGTGCAATGCATCCACAGCTCTTCGTGAGTAAAGAACATTAGTTTGTACAGCGCCATAAATAGCCCTATCGGCGAGTTTTGGAATTCATTTTTTTTTTCACGGAATCCTACTTCCCATGTCCTCATTAGTTTCCATACCGAGTTTGGTGGTATTTCGGTTGTTAGATCGAGCTACAGGTGGCTCTAAATAGTGTCAGTTAAAAAAAATTCCCTTGTATATAACTTGTAAATTTTCATTTCTAATTGACATGATTTTCT